>JAOUQT010082178.1:0-10020 GCA_025769995.1 Xyliphius kryptos
TGAGCACACGTGCCCGGAGCGGTGGGCTGCCTTTTATACGGCGCCCGGGGAGCAATTGGGGTTAGGTGCCTTGCTCAAAGGCATTTCAGCCAGGGTACTTGGTGGGACTGGGAATCGAACCGGCAACCTTTAGGTTCCAAGGCTGGTTCCCTAACCACAAGCCTACAACCGCCCCACACTACAACTGCAGTACAATGTACCTGCCACCAACACCTTCTTGCATTCAAAAGGTCGTAAAATATCTCTATCAAATGCTAGACCCCTCCAGTGTCTCATTGGGGTCTTCCCAAGTACCAACAAGGTTGAAAGTTGGCACCATAATTACCTACCAAGTGCTTGGAAAAACCAACGTGTTGTAGCTTTTCTATGTTCCATTTTTCGTTCACTGTCACCATCAAACACAACACCTCGGATGGATTGGGGTCTTGGCGAGCACCTACAAGGCTGAACCTTGGCTCCGTGATTACCTACGATGTCCTTGGAGACACGGGTTCTCGCTTTCCTACGTTCTATGATTTGTTTGATCTTGCCATTGAATGCAAGACCCCGTTGGGGTCACGTCAGGGTCTTTCCAAGTACCTACAAGGCATCATGATTCCCTACGATGTCCTTGGAAAATCTAAAAGGTTCTTACTTTGATACATTTGATCTTTTATTCGCTAAAATATTATTTGTGTAATAATTTGGAGCACAGTGTAGCGTATTTCTTTTTTGTTGGTGTATTTTTAACCCAAAATGTATAAAGAATTTATTTGGGATTTTCTTTAGTTCCCGACATCCTTCTCCTCTAAACAAGCTCCACAGTTCTATAGTTCTCGGTCCGTCCGGAAGCCGACGGTGAAAGACAGGAGAAGCAGATCTTTTGTCCTAATTTAGTGATGCTGATTGGCTGAAACCGGAATAATGTGACGGCTCCAAGTGTTCACTCTGGAAATGAGAAAGTTCAAAACGGTGAAACATGACCTTCAGGCAGAAACGAAAGACACGACACCCTCGACAGTTCTCCGACGGCCTCAAGGGGAGAAGAGCCGCATGCAGATGAGGACGACGATCCACATGAAGTCTGAACGAGATCATTTAGAAGACTTCCTGTTCCATTTCCTCTGGCAGATAGGAATGTGCAGGGACGTGCTTTCTGTCCTTCAGAGACAGACCCCTCGCTTTAAGGTTGGGGTAATTCTACATGACACCTGACAGACAAAATGAATCGCTGAACAGAGACGCAGCTCTCGTCCTCACTCGCTCGCTCTCCGAGTTCCAGTCCAGGAACCACACTGAAGCTCTGAGTGCAATCAGGTGGACGGAATCTTTTATGTTGAAAGACCAGGAACGTCCTTGAGAAATCAGGGAAGGAAGTGAAGTTTGGAATCTTCAATCCATTCATTATCTTCCGCTTATTCATCTACTCGGGTCACAGTGGGGTTCCCCATGCTCATCCAGAGGAGAACATCTCAGGCGCATGGCAGATACACACAGGACAGGGCACCAATCCATCACTGGGCACACTCTCACACATTCACAAACTATAATTTACAATTTACCTGGGATCCATGTTTTTGGACTGTAGGAAGAAACCGGAAAACCCGGAGTAAACCAACACAGACACGGGGAGGACATGGAAACCCTAATCGGGATTTAAACTGGGAACCCCCAAACCCCTTTTCTCTGTTCTCATCTTTTCTGGCTGATGTTTTGGTCACTTTTGCATTTGGTCAGTTCTCTCACCATAGAGGTAGCATGAGGCGGTGTCTACAACCCACACAAGTTGCTCAGGTAGTGCAGCTTATTCAGGATTGCACATCAATGCCAGCTGTGGCAATAAGGTTTGCCGTGTATGTCAGCACAGTGTCCAGAGCATGGAGCAGATACCAGATACTTTACTGATCCCCGAGGGAAAATTGCAGTTGTCGTTTATTTTTGCTATTGATGTTTATAATTGTTTTTCTGCAATTTGGCCACAAGATGGCAGTTTTTGATTGTTAGCATAATCAGTATGCTGTTATTCAGCAATCAATGTTCAATTTATAAACCACACTAGATTGCATCTGGAAAACTAGTTTATTAAGTTTGTTTTTGATAAACGCATTTAAAAGTCTTACCTTGTTTTTATTATAGTGTGTTTGTAAGCATTTTATAAAAGTAATACTGCACTCGAGGTTGTGTATTATTGTGAATAAATCCCAGGAGGTGTAACTGTAGTCTAACTCTAAATGTACTCTAGTGCCTAACAACACCTATCTTGACCATTATGCCTCTCATACCTTATTCTCTAACTATTTACCTTCTTTTGCATTTGGTTCCTCTCTGTTCCTCTACTTACAGTTACCAACCAACCCACCATGGGTTCTACAGTTCTGTGTATGATTGCAGAATGCTGACTAATTTTCTGGTTGTTCAGGGTTGGAGGTTCTGTGGTTCTGGCAAATTGAAGCAAAAAAGCTTCTGTAACATTGCAACAGGTTTGCAGAATTGCATTTCAACATAAACCACGAAGCAGAATAATGACCAAAAGGCTTTACAGGTGAATCGGAATGCTGACTGCACGTCAAACCTTATTATGATTGCTGTTGTGCTTCAATGGAAATAAGGATAATAATTCAAATTTATTTCCCACGGTTTTGGAAAAACACTCAGTATCTTATATGTTTTTATTGTAATTAAAAACTGTCTGTATGCGTGTGCTGTCTGTCTTTCACTCAACGAGTGTTTATATAGTTCTACAGAGGGATGTAGAGAACGATATGCACACATGGTTTTGGAAGAATAAGCTGGAGCTCTGGACCTTTGAATAAGTCACATACGAAACAGATGTCCTCAGTCAGAAGTCGATTGGAGATCTCTCTTTCATAAGAGAGCAGGAGACTTAAAAACGTACAGATCTTAAATGTACCCTCCGGAACCTGACGCTCCGGAAGTTTACCTTTATTTCCACGATCATCGCCCCACGAGTTCTCCACTCTCCATTTCTCATAGCAGCCCTCCTCCTCCTCCTGTAAAAGGGACAAAGCATTTAGTTATTTATTAGGACACATACAAACTGACTAACTGCAAGAACTACATATACATTTTTCGCCAATTCTAAAACCAACGTTATGGACCGAGTCGTTTGGAGAGATTTTGGACCATCAGTTTAAAAGGTCAGGTCATGACGAATTCAGGTTTTAGTTCTGGAATGTTGAAAAGCTTAGTTTTTGCCAAATTTAGTTTAGGCAGTGGGTTCACAACCCTTCACATAGTACTGCAGTTCTTGTTTTAGAACACTACAGCATCTAAAACAAGAGACAATCAACTCTAATTAAAGTCCTGCACTGTAGATTGTCCTGCATTTAACACACTATTAAGCTGCTTTACGGCAATGTAATTTTGAAAAAAGCTTTAGAAATAAACTTATTGAAGGCCGCCTTGTATCTTGTACGGAACTTGAGCACCTGGTTGTGTGACAATGAAACTAGTGGAGAATTCCATCTGAAAAACCATGTAACCATAATTTTATGTGAATCTATAAAACTGACCATGAAGCTGTGTTGTGTGAATTTGGTCACTCACTTAAAGAGTGCTGATGCAAATGCATGAAAATGAGCATAAAGAATATTGGTATGAATACATATAGGATGCCTTGTCAATTCCACTGTATATCTAGGACACACTGGAGAATCTAAATATTGTTTCTAAACATTTCAAACAAGCAGATTGTCAATTCCAGTGATTATCGATCAATAATAGACACTCTAAAATAAGAAGTTTTGTTCAGGAAAGTCGATGTTTTTACAGTTTCACCTCCTGATTCTCACTCTATTCGAAAACTGTACTTTACAGCAGTGCACCATGTAAAAATATTGTTAGGTTCTGTTTAAAACAGGGGTTCTGAATTGGTCTCAACCCACCCAGAATGTGTCCACTTTACGGTTGCAACCCACTATTTGAGAAACACTGGTTTAAATGCAGCTTTCGGATACAGAACGTGTTCCCCATGCTCTTCTCTGGGGCGAGGTCTTTCAGTTTCTCCCATTCCTTAAAGCACTCTTAACCAAACATCTGGCTGAATGACGGCAGAGGCATCAACTTCTTTCTTTATCCTTTTCTCATTTAAAAATAACAAAAGCAAAAAATCTGCCTGAACTGAATCTTTGGAGAATCTGCATAATCAGCACACAGCAGGAAAGTCAGCTTGTAAATACTTTGCATAGTTTTTACAAAGAGTCTCCTAAATTTTGTTTGGAGGACTTTCACTCAATCCTCACAGAAGGCTTTAGTTCTGTGAGATTCAATAGTGACCAGGTGAAAGGCAAAATAGATTCCAGTTCACCAAACACCATCAAAGCATTCCTTTAAAAGGCAGGAGCTTTAAAGAGAATGGCAGGAGAACAATCTGAAACACACCAAAAAACTCAGTGTGGGAGTGCCTGAGGAAACGCAGACTGAAACTATTGGAACCTACACTCACACACCCCTGATCTAAACAGGATGGAAAACTTGGATTAACTTTAAAACAACTGTAGACGAGACAATTAAAGAAAAATTCAAAAATACAGGACAAGAACATGGATTAAAGATAGATACACATACACACACACACACACACACACACACACACACACACACACACACACACATATAATCATACACACACACACCCACATGTGCGCGCACGCACACAGGGTATCTACTTCAGGATTTTATTAAAGTTGTAATACTGTGTCTCTCGTGGGATTAGATCTAATTGTGTTGGCTGTTCACCGCGTTACAGAAACATCATGTATTTATTTTAAAGGGTTCCAAAATCCAATAACCCCCCAATCCAAATAAACCTCATATAATGTATATAATGAAGCTGTATTTATTATTCAGATCCATTAGGACCGCAATCATTTATATTTTATTTTCTGTTTGAGTTTGTACTCTCTACTCTGGACTCTTGTATACTTTAAACAAAACATCATAATCACTAAAATATCAGCTTGATGATTGAGCATCATGTACATCAAGAATGTGTGCTCCTTAACGCAGCGAGAGGAGAGAGAGAGAAAGCGAGAGAGAAAGAGAGACTTTTTGACTTTTTAACAACACTTTATTTTACCCAAAATTTAATTTTACTGTGCAGAAAAGAAAAACATAAACTGTGCCCAATTTATGTTTAATGTTCCTAGCTTTGTGTCACCCATGTCTGATTGAAAAATGTAGAAAAGAAAAAAACAATAGAAGAAGTTTATCCTGAGTCATCAGTGTGGACCTATAAAAATGTTGTTAGAATTTTCCTGTGTCTGAAACCTGGGTACTCTTAAAAGAATCTTCGATCCGTGCCTCTTTCTGACTTTTAGAGACAATAAGGAAATGTATTATTTTATCAGCAGTGTATTGAACAAGGAACTTCTCATCCTGAGAACAAACAGACCATCTTGATTCAGAGCCTTCACAATCCGAGTCCCCGTATTTCAGTGCTTTAAAGTCTATTTTGGCCTGTTTGGTTTTGTTTCCTCGCCCCCGTTTCTTAGCGAGAGAGTAAGAAGAAGAGCGACAGAGAGAAGAGAAGAGACAGACAGAGAGTGGGAGTAAACTGTATTGTTCTAACCTGGGACACAGTAACACATTTAGGTTTACAGTGTAAATCATCGGAGTTTCTGTTTCTACAGTGAGAACCTGTAGAACGATCCAGTACCTTGTCAGTAACTGCAGTAAGAATCATGGCGTGGGTCATCAGGGAGTCTCCGTAGATCAGTCGCTCAGACTTTGTCAGGTTCTTTACTGAGACCCCGAACACCAGCTCGTGGTTAAACCTACACACAGAACAATAACACTGTTGAAACTCCCCTAGCTGTAACGCACAACAAACATCAACACTTTTACGGAGAAAAATGGGTATAAACAAAAAAAACATTAAATTTAAATCAAGAACTTTAAACTAAAGCTTAAATCTAAATCTGAAGCTTAAAACTAAACCTTAAGCATAAAACAAAATCTTAAAGCTAAACCTAAAGCATAAAACCAAAGCTAAAGTATAAAAACTAAACCAAAAGCTTACAAATAAAGCTCAAAGCTAAAGCATACAACTAAAACTGAAACATAAAACAGCCTAAAGCATACAACCAAACCTGAAGCATACAACCAAACCTGAAGCATACAACTAAACCCGAAGCTTAAAACTAAACCCGAAGCTTAAAACTAAACCTGAAGCTTAAGACTAAACCTGAAGCTTAAAACTAAACCTGAAGCATAAAACTAAACCTGAAGCATAAAACTAAACCTGAAGCATAAAACTAAACCTAAAGCTTAAAAGAAAACCTCAAGAATAAAATTAAACCTAAAGCATAAAATTGAACCAAAAGCTTAAAACTAAACCTAAAGCTTAGAAGTAAACCTCAACAATAAAATTAAATATAAAGCATTAAACTAAACCAAAAGCCTAAAACTGAACCTAAAGACCAAGAGTTAAAAAATTCAACTTTTTATTTAAAACATAGAACTAAAACGTAGGATCTCAAGTCCTTAGATGGCTGCAGTTTTGAGGGGTTGGGTGATGTCCGTTTCACACACGGGTTTCGATCAGTCACATGTAAGTAAACACACCAAGCACTTACACATTCATATCATTAATGCCCAGCTTGCCGTGGAAATGTTTTCCAACATCACAGCCAAACCACACGGCCTAAAGATAGAGAACACAGAGGAAAGAGGGTCAGCTATTACAGGACAGTCCCTAAAATCAACCAAACCGGGTTCGAGATGTCTCTAACACATGGACATACAGATGTGAAATAGACAGTATGGACATTTCACTTTACCTCTCCATCTTTAATAGAGTCTGCTGCCGCTCGCTTTAGAACCTCAACAGGCTGATTATTGTACAGCGTTCTGCGGCCACCCACCATGTTGTTCAAGAATTCCACACTGTACATCTTCCCAAAGGAGTTCTGAGGCCGGGGATCATTTACTAAACAAACCTTAAACAAAAAGAACACACAACGTGATGAAGGAATTACATCCTCACGTTGTGTGAGACTGTGGAACCGTTCTAGGTTTCAGGTACGGTACCTTGTCCTGCAGGTTGTACAGAGGCTTGACGTGTTTTAGATAAAATTCTTTGGGAGTCAGAGGACCCACACGGTGGAAGTTCTTGTCCTTGTCCCTGTATTCCCAACAGATCGTGTCAGGCGGACTTCCCAGGCACACGCTGACGACTCGGAACACCTACAACCAACGATACAAGATCAACGAGGTTAACATCTCAAATCGCTCTGCAGAGGACTAACCAGAGCAGGAGCTTGTGACCCAGGTAAAGTCAGGTTTAATTGTATTTTAAAGTTTTATTTTCACTGAGGATCAAATAGATCTTCGATGTTCCAACAAAATTGATTAAATCATCGTTAATGACACACATGGTTCTGATGGTCAGATCCTTAATATATTTTGGACAACAGTTCTGACAGGATGTTAGTGAGGACCTTTTATCATTACCAAAGATCCAAAGGAATTTTCAGAAATAGCTATTAATTTATTATAAAGGTTTTTGTTGTACATACTGTAGGTCAGGGGTATTTAATTAGAATTCAGTAGGGTCCAGTTAAAGGACATTTCCTCAGGCTAGGGTCCATTCATTCATTCATTATCTTCCGCTTATTCCTTTATGAGGGTCGTGAGGGGTTCCCCATGCCCATCCAGGGGAGAACTTCTCGGGCGCCGGGCAGATACATCCAGGACAGTGCGCCAATCCATTGCCGGGTACACACTCACTCACACAGTCACACAAACATACACACACTATAGAGGGCAATTTAGAGCATTCAATTTACCTTCATGTTTTTGTGATGTGGGAGGAAACTGGAGAACCCGGAGGAAACCCACTCAGACACGGGGAGAACATGTAAACTCCCCTCAGATAGGGATTCAAACCAGGAACCCCCAGCGCTGAGAGGCGAATGTGCGAACCACTAAGCCACCGTGCCGCCTGAAACGAACATGTTTTTATAAAACTGAACCTAAACTATCTGCAGCAAAATGGTTTTCCATTCACAACTTTATCTAAAGCAGGACATGCAAAGTAGGTTTGCCGTGCGACAGCGGCTTAAACAGAGAATAAACAGAAGCAGACAAATCAAGAAATCAGAAAGAAGAAAGTCACATAGGCTACGGGCCTAAGCCCCCCCTTTCAGCAAACAGCTCTCCTCTAATGTGATTTATATTAAACCAGCTGGCTCTGATGATAATCCTGAGTATTAAACTGATCTCTACTGACTCGCAGCACTCTATAGCATACATAACTGCAGGCTTAATGCTGTGCTCCACTGACAGAAAGCAATGCCATCACTTTCCTCCTTCAGACCACTATGATGTCTCTGTATATGGCCGACACCCTATACATCCAAGTTAATGAGCAAGATAGGGATGCTAAACTCCAGTTTAATGTAGGTGTTGCCATTTCTGATTCCTTTTGATGGATATTTGCAGGTCATAACTAATTACATTGTAAATTGCTTGACGGTAACTATGGATTCTAATGCAGATCAGTTGCTGCATGTGCATGTGGTTTCTGAGTTATTCATTATTAGAGGATGTCACACAAATGGAGAAGGTCTGCATATCCAACATTATACTGTAACAGGTGAGTGTATTTTATTAGGTAAACTGATTATTATAATAATTCTGCTTAAAAGCATGTCATTTCATTTCTACCTTTAGTTTTGCCGGAATTCTCCCAACATCACAAAGAACATCTCTTTGTCGACGGCACCAATTACATCAGCCTTCCGACTGTTTTACTGAAACGCACACCATGCCAGTTTCTCTTCGCCTCATTAAGAGACATAAAAAAGTTCAGACTGAAAGCACAAAGGTGATCGGCAGGAAGGAGAATGGGAACATAGTGAGACAGAAACGTGTGGGATCCATTAGAAAAATGCTTATAGCGGGAGACGGATGGGTTTTATTTAAAGGTGACTTTTGAAAAAAGGTATGTGAGGGCATTTGATGGGAAAACTATTACCATGTGTTGTGGAAATGGCAGAGCATTAATGAATACTAGGAAGAAATAAAAGTCAACATGTGTGCAGAGGAAATAAATGTGCAAATAAACACAAGTGCACCTGGGTTTGGGGTTAGCTTATCGCAATTTATACAGATGTGCACATCCATCATGCTTTCGACAGAGGACTTGGAACATGGGCCTCAACTGGTGACACTGGACACCGTGTTCTTTTGTAAAAGTTTGGATTGCGTAAAAATGTTTGGAGCTTTCGATTGATCCATTGAGGCTAAACACAAAAGTTCTAATTGTCTGGGTCATGTAGGAAACTTGTGAATCGTGAGAGAACGTGTTACTGATTACTCTATACACAGTCTGTACATGGCTGTCCTACACTGTGATGCTGCCTGGCCGCTCAAGGACGAGGAGTCCCCCACTGAGCCTTGGTCCTCCCAAGGTTTCTTCCCAAAAATAACATCCTAAAAGGGAGTTTTTTCTTGCCACTGTCGCTTCGGCTTGCTCTTCGAGGGTTTAGGCTCGGCCAATCAGATTTAAGAACCGGAACTACCCGTTTTATAAAACATGTAGGACAGCGAGAACCAAAAATCTCATAGAATAATCACGATGTAAACATCTTCAGGCTGAAAACTTTAGAAAAACCTATTTTACGGCGGCGGAGCCTCGACGTCAGTGAGTTTACAGTTCTAATCCCGCCCCACAGCCTTTTGATGACTACACTGACGTTTTAATCCTCCTGCCAGCAAGTCTGCAAACTTCTCGGTTATTATCAATCAAATCTTTAGACCCGCCCACTTTACCTGCATTTAAACATTCACAATAAAAAAAATTACAATAAAATGTTCACCTTCTCTCTATTTTACCTCCTAACAAACACCAGAACCTATCAGGGTTAAAAATATCGATCTGGTCGGTGTGTAGCTGTGTAGATACTCACACCACTTCATGCTCCATTGTCTATTTCCTCCCCTTACCATATAGATGGACTTTGTAGTCTTACAATTACAGACTGTAGTCCATCTGTTGTCTTGTTTTTGTTAGTTCCC
>JAOUQT010082188.1:0-10020 GCA_025769995.1 Xyliphius kryptos
ATATGATACAATGTACATATTGTTTTTTTAGGTTTAAAAAAGTTTACAGGGTTACTCTGGGTCTGTGGGCCATAATTTCGTTTTTGTGACATGCCACGTGATGAAAATGACAATAAAGCCTCCTTGAATCCTTGAGAATGTTGTGCCAATCCATTGCTGTTGAGTCCATGTTTTTGGTACTGTGGTAGGAAACCAGAGAACATGGAGAATATTCACACAGACAGGAGGAGAACATGAAAACTCAACTTCATGCTAAAAAACACTACAAACCCTCAAAGTGAGCTTACACGCCTGCGTGTACGGCGCCTAGAGGGTTAAACTGGGGTTAGATGCCTTGATTAAGAGCACAGCCATAGTACTTGGTGGGGCCAAGGATCGAAACAGGGACCTTCAGGACGAAGGGCTGGTCTCTAAATCACAATCCTGCGACTACCCCAATGATACTTCCCCTTCTGGTAGCACTGTGAAACATTATTATGAATGGTATAAATGTAATATATTGTATATTATTTTGATACTATTATATATTAATTGTATCTTATATTATTTTTGTCTTACTTTTTGTGAGCATGTCACCGCTGGTTACAACAGCTATGTCCTGCATGTGTGCATGACTACATGTATGAACAAAAGCAGTAAAATTGTTCTCTGGTTAAAGGACTGAATTTGGTTTGCACAGGGGTTGCATGAGGTCAAGTGTGCACGGTATGAGGAGCACCAGCCAGAACGACATCAATCAGGGCTTCGATCCATTAAATATAATGGGAACGAATATGAAGCCATGTCGTTTTTAATGGCCTATAATAAGAGAAGGTATGACATGGAAATAGCTTCAGCTCTCTCATTAGGACATCCTGAAGGCTCGAAAAGCCGCACACTGCAATCTTCTGCGCCACATATTACTGACCCAGTCAGAGAGAGTCACAGTCACCTTTAATAAAGAAAGCAATTGTTGCTCAATTACACTTAATGAAACAGCCAGCTGTGGATGTTCTTTTATGTATAAAGTTATTATCTCGTCTATCTATGAAGCTACTTACTGAGTCCCATATTAACATTTTAAAGGAAAATACAGGGTGCACAAGCTGCGACTATGTCTTTTGATGGCGTTGATCATTGTAAACAATATGGCATTAAAGCTTTCAGTGCGAAAACAATAAAAAAAGCTCCTAATTACAGGAATAACAAGTTGTTTAATCATCAACTGTTAATATTAATTAAAAAACTAAATATATAATACCAAGTTCTTAAGGATTTTCTACAGCTACAGGACACCTTTTTAAATCACTGATGTAAGCTTCATAAGATCGGATACTTCTGTAATTATGAACCTGTACTTAAAAAAGAAAGTAATGTTTACTTAAGCCTTTTTAATCCCATTCAAACCCATTGTAAGGAATTGGCTTAACGTGGCTTAATGTATGAAAACAGTAACCTATGAACAACAAACTTTACTTATGTATTACTCTTCATTAGTACTCTACTGTACTACTACTGTAATTATGTAGAATGGATGTAACCATGGGAATATATAAAGTAATCCAAATGAATTACTTTATACATTGATTATTCAGTGTAGTAAAACTTTTTTTTACAGTTTACAGTATGGCATATTTAATGCAGTAAGAAATCAGAAATAATGAAATCCTTAACAAAACTATTTTAATATTTTATTATATCTGACCAGCGATAAATTGGTGCCCTGTCCTGGAAGTATCTGTCCAGCACACGAGATGTTCCCCCCTGGATTGTCATGGGGAACCCCACCGTGACCCTAGTAGAAGAATAAGCGGAAGATGATGGATAGATGAATGGATGGATGGATTTCACTATATCCCAGGTCCACTGAAGTAGCCAATGTGGGTCTTTGAGGACGATACCTAACCGTAATTGCTTCAGGGGCCTGTATGGCCAACCCTGTGTTCTGACTTCTGTAAGTCTCTTTGGATTAAAGTGTCTGCTAAATGACCAAATGTAATGTAAATATAAATATTAAGCCACCTAAAGAAGAGTAAAATTCTTCAATGTAAAAATTATTACTTTTCTTTTGGAGTACAGGTTTATAATTACAGTGGTTAAGCATACCAATAAAGAGTAATAAATTAATAAAGTTTGGTGTTTCTATGTTACTGTTTTAATACATTAAGCCATGTTAAGCCAATACCTTATACTGTGTTTTAAAATGAGGAAAGGACTTGATGCAAAAATTAATACTTTTCTTTGGAGTACAGGTTCATAATTACAGCAGTACAGAGTATTAATCATCCTCTTATATTAGTGTTTTACCCCCTAATTACTGGATGCCCTTACTGACACAACCCTTACCCTTTAACGGGCTTGGGACACACAGACTGTGGAGCAAATTTTTAGAGCAACCTTTAATCCATGTTTTTGGACTGTTGAAAGAAGCCAGAGAACCTGGAGAAAACCCACACGGACAACATGCAAACTCCACACAAACTCCGGGAACCCCATTGTTCAGAGGCAAACGTCCTTATCACAAACCCACGGTGCCACCCTAGTATAGTCTTATTGAAGAGTAATGAATAAGTGAAGTTTCCATTGTATTAGGTCCACTTACATCCATGTCGCTGATGCAAGAGTGCAAGAATTACCTAGTTTATTATGAGATTTTCAGATATTAATTTGTTTTTAACTTATATCTAAGGTATATTTCATTTACCAATGTCAAACAGCTCAGCCGTTCAAATAAAGCCAGCATTGTTTTTAACTTTATCTGCTTTTTCTCTCTTTTTTTTTGATCTCTTGGTGTCGATTGTGGTTCCATGCCAAACTCATGCCAGTCTGAAGAGGAGACAGCTTTGTGTGAGGTAAGATAACCTGCACTGCTGAACAATACCCGATTTACTCTGACGCCGCTGCATGAGCTCAGATCATATAACCAGAAATTTACTGACAAAAGCCTAAGGTGGTATGAATAAAAAACAAAAATCACACTAATTTTTAGAGTGAGACTTGGACACGGGAAAGAAATCTGAAGCTCGAGACAATAGGACAGGCTCCATGAGAGATTAGATCTGGGATGTTTAACCAAATAATGAGGATCACAGTTCTCCTACTAAAGCTTTAAGAACATTGGATGGAGCCGATGCTAAAAAGAGCAGTGTTTAGTTAAAGGATGTTTAGATAAACACAAAAGTGTTTATCTAAAAAACACACACTTACACACACACACACAATTTAGAGCAGCCCATTCACCTTGAATTCATTTTACTTGACTGTGGGAGGAAACGAACCCAGAGGAAACCCATGCTGACATGAGAAGAACATGTAAATTCCACCGAGATCGGGATTCGTACCTGGACTTCCAGAGGAGAACGTGCTTACTATGCCACCATGCTGCCCATCATCTCATCTCATCTCATTATTCAAGTAATAATGTTACACCCAGGCCCATTCAGGGGAGAACATTTTGCTGGTCAGATATACCCAGGACAGGGTATCAATCCATTATTGGGCACACACACACACAATACATATAAGTGTAATTTAGAGCAACCCATTCAGCTTTACTCCATTTAAGAAGAAACTGGAGAAACCAGCAAAAACCTACACAGACAGGGGGAGAACATGTAAACTCAATCCAGATCGGGATTCACCAGCGCTGAGAGGTTGTGATTACTTGTGATTTTGTAAATCCAGTTTATCCAGTGGGGCCGCAGTGTTCTGCTGCTGAGGTTGCTGGTGAAAGCAGAACATCTGTGCAGAAGAATCTGATGTCTCTGTTCTGCAGAGTGATGAGATAAATCTGCTTCACGCTCTGCAAGCTGATTGTTTCCCATACATCTCTGGTTTTATCGTGTTTTGAAATTTAATAAATAAAACACTTCACTGAAACACCAGGCTGCCAGAAGTTCTGGAAGCGTGACAGGGAACTCAATAAGGACCCCTGCTGGTTACTTAGAACGTTTCATTTAACTGCAAAGGAGCTGTTAGGAAATCTGTAACCTATCGATCAAGTTTTTCTACATGTAACAATGAATTGATTTGTCAATGCTGGGTTATCTCTCCTCCTCATTTTCAACTTCTTCTTCTCTTCCATCTTCCCCTCCTCTTGCTTCTATTTCTTTTCCCCTTTTCTTTTATCATCAACATTCCTTTTTCTTGTTTCACTTTCTTTTATTTTTTTCCCATTTTCTTCTTGTTCTATTCTTTATCCTCCATTTTCTCCTTTTCTTTTTCATTTCCTCCTTTCCTTCTCCTCTTCTTGAGTCAACAGTCAGACTTTTCTCATAGAATCCAACCATTAAACACCTCACAGCAAATATCCTTGCTTCCTTAGTTTGCCTCCATTCATTGTTTATGAGGGGTTACAGTAGTTGTGGCAACCGTTGTTTTTATGTTGTACTGCCAGACAGCAACAAAATATAAGTTGTTCAGGATAAGAGTGTTTGTTAAATGTTACAAGTGTCTGTGGAGAGACCATTTATCATGCTGATATGTACCCCCTATGACATCACAACTTTAAGACTTTAAAGTGTGTAGTTCTAAGCACATCTGGTACAAGAAGCAACCAGGTCCAAACTCCTAATGCAAAACTGCCAACATATGTTTATATGTTATAATTAATAATAACATTTACTGTTTCACCAGCTTTACCTGAGATATAGTACCCATCGTGATCATAATAAGCAAAATAAGCCTTAAAAAAATGGACGTGTGAGTTAAATAATGAGAAGTGGTGATCATATACTTTTGGCTATGCCATATATGTTAAGTGATTAATCTCTTTTGTTTGCAGTGACTGTTCGTGGCCTCTATAGCGCACAGAGGGGCCATGAGGGGCTTGTGTTGTCACCCAACCTGTTTTATTTCCCCTTTTGAGTCCCAGCTCGAGTTACCCCGCTCGTAGATCACGCCTGTCAGCACTGTGTGAAGATGTGAGTGGATGTCAGAGCTGGAACTCGGCACAGTTGGCATTCCCTCCACCAGCTCATGTCTGCGGAACTCCTCTCTTTGATGAACAAAGGTCAGATCAGAGGATGATGTTTGTGTCGAATAACACCCACTTGGGTCTCTTGGTTTTAATTCAGACAGGAAGCAGGCATCTTCATATAAGTTTAATAAATCAGAGATGCTGTGTAATGATTCAATGACATGCCTATTGTATTGATCATGCAATGATTTTGTTCTGTTGTCATAGTAATGTGTAGAAAACTACACATCTCAGATGAATCATGGGAAAGCACAGTGTGCTGCGGACGCTTATTTCAAAATGACTTTGAGTTTAATAGATCATTCAAGGAAGACCTTCTCCAAACAACAATACAATGATTTGAAAATAATGATAAACTGTCTTATTACTTATTCTCAAGTAACTACAAGGCTGAAATTTGGCATTGTGATTAACTTTGGTGTACTTCTAAAAATTAACTGCACTTTCCTAAATTCCTAAAACTGAAAGGCTAAAACTTGGCAGTGTGATTACTTGCCATGTCCTCGGAAAAAATAAGGGTTTATTGCTTTCCTACATATGATTGTTCGTTTGCTATCACCATTGAACGCAAATGTTGGATGCATTGGGTTCTCTTTGAGTTTTCAAGGTGAATTGTCTGCTTTAAATTGCAGGATTAAAGGATTTAGTCGAAAATAATGAGATGAAATGGATTACTAAGTGAAATGTTGGCCTGCAACCCATCCTGCATTTATTTCCCAGTTTTTATGGGGAATTTTGTCTGGTCTTCTACAGTGTGATGTCTTTTGGATGCTCTGGTTTTCTCCTACAGGCTAAAACATGCTAGTAGGTAAAGAGAAGATACCTTACAGTGACAGACACATAGAGACACACATATTAATTATATTTTATACAGTCCCAGAACTGTATAAAATCTAATTCCTAGTATGCTTGCAGCTGTGGAAACAGTTTAGGGAAGGTCCTCACCTTTCCTGGTCTCTTGACTGGAACTTAACTATCCCGAACAAAGCTCTGACTTGAACCCCATTAAACACCTTTGTGTAGAATTAAATCAGAGAATGTGAGCTGACTACGATTTATTTGATTTGTCAAATGTGACAATAGGACAGACCCCATCTATACCCCAAAATCCATTTTTCAGTTATATCACCAGCATAAGTTTATGCAGCCACAGCCAGCAGGAAGTGTCCATGCCTGTAGGCAAATAACTGAGCGGAGGGAAGAGCGTTGGCGAGGGATGACAAACATGGGGAGCAGTGTTGCCCCTGGGCTGGGCTGTCACACCCACCTGATGACTGGAGCTTAAGTGCAAGGACAATACAGCAGGCAAAGTGATACCTCTCTTCGTCCCTCATGGTTCGTCTTCCTGTCTCCATTTTTCACCCATGTTTCTTTCTCAGTGCCGCATCAGCACGTGATTAATGGCCATTAAACGCCATGTAATGAGTTCCACCATCACACCTCATCCGGCCTCTGCGGAGAGACCAGGTACTATATAGTACCAATCAAAAGTTTAAATACTCCTTCTTTATGCTCCACTTATTGTCCAAGTTATTAGGTCCACTTACTGTGTACTTCCAGACTGTAGTTTGTGGACTACCTCAAAAGGACTTAGCAAGAAAATATCCATTGGTTCTAGATTTTTGGATCTAACTCATCTCATCCCTAATATTTTAGAAACAGGTGTCAGCACCCCAATAGTAACACCACAGAGCAGGTATAATTTGGTTGGTGCATTATTCCTATCTCAGCAGTGTCACAGAGGTGTTTGAATGAAACTACAGCAGTGAACTACACTGCTGCACCAAAACCCCCTCACCGCTTTGGTGTCACTGCAGAACCGACAATACACCACCTAAATTATACCTGTTCTGTGATGGTCCTGACCAAAAAACAAAGAAAACAGATGAACCACAGTCTGTAATTGTAAAAAATAAGCTTTGAAACAAGATTTGCAAATGATTAAATAACGATTATTCTAATTAATGGTTAAATCTATTTGGATTTTGTCTCGCATCTCACCTAAACCATCATAATAAAAGGATGCCAAAGTTGTGACCTCATTTCCTTTGTTAATTGAAAACTGCCAGATAAGGCACTTTGAAAACAAGGCTTTTTTTTGATTACCACCATGTGCTTTGTGGTGACAAGGGGCAGGGATAAGGTGCTAATTTGTAGTGCTGTCGGAACATAATTGTGAGCCTTTGCTGTGTGCGGCAGGAAGAGGTGGCTAGTCAGATACTAAGTCAACAGACACTGGGGCTGATGCTTTTAGGACCTCTATGCTGAAGGAAGAGATGTTGACTGACTGCTGGGACATGTTATTAGACACTGAAGCCTCAGAGGAAAAGGATGAGTTAGAAGGTCTGTCCTTGTTTTTATATGTACTGCTCATGGCAATACATATGTAAAAGGGAGAAAAACCAGAATATAAGGTTTGAATGTATTGTATTTTATTATAAAACATACCATACCTTTTTAAATTCTCATGCTGTTGCTTAACCACCTGTTTTTAATCGTCCAAGAAACAGGAATTCACAGACGCTGTAGAAAATGCAGACAGACTTAATAAACTGTTTCAGAGATTTGCCCCTCTGAAGTAAATAATGATCATTAATATACTTAAACATTGATTTCAAATTGACACAGACAGAGGTGATTTGGGCATCTGGTCAGGATGCTTCCCGGACATCTCCCTGGTGTGGTGTTCCGTGAGCATTTAATTGGGATAAAGCCTCGGGGAGGAACTAGGACAAGACGAATAGTTTTTTCGGTTGGCCTGGGAACGACTCGGGGTGCCTTCTGAAGAGCTGGAAAAGGTAGTTGGGGATAGGGATGTTTGGCCTTGCCCCCCATGATCCGGACCTCGATGAGCGGTGAATAATGGATGGATGGATAAGTGATTTAATTGTACTGATTATAACGTTGACACAATAACATGGTATTCAAACCCGAGTATCATGGTGATGCTTTATCCAGCACACTCACCACCTTTCTAATACTTCACTGCAAACTCCATCTAATAAAGTAGGTAGCATGTTGCTAGGCAACCAACAAAGCTGCCAGGAAACTATTTCTATGCGCAGAACTTAATTAATGATCTAGAAAACTAACCAATGTTCTTGTTAAACTGTTAAACAAAGCAATAGTATGTGTAAGGGATTATCCATTCATCACTTTTCTAGTAATCATGTACTATGGTCACTGGGGGGTTTCCATTTGCCCATCCAGGGGAAAATCTTTAAGACGCCTTCAGGACCAAACCAAGCTTTTGGAATGTGGAAATAAACCAGAAAACCTAGAGGAACCCATGCAGACACAGGGAAAACATGTTAACTTCACCCAGATTGGGATTTGAACCTGAAGGCAAATGTGCTAACCACTAAGGTGAGGGAATGCGTTATCACGAATAACATCACAGACATGATCTGGTTGCAAGCTTTTGTGTTCGGTTGCTTAGTAACCACTCGTCTCTGCTCGAGGGACAGTAAACTGGTTGGAAGCAGATGCATGGGAAATAAAAATGACTTTATTGAGTGACTTTGAAAAGCACTAGAATTTTTCTGCAGCACACGCTAATTGAGTTCAGGTTAGGGATGGGCACCATGCAAGGGCCATTATGTAAAAGGAGACTATGATGTCCGTGACCATGTTTTATGGCTCCTTTGGGTATAAAGTTCCTGCGTGGGTATTCCCAGCACCTGAAAGCGAAAATATGTGTTGTCTTCTCTGCAGTCCTTCATCCACACTTCACACCCATGTGATCTGAAACAGCATTCGCAGCCTTTCGTGGCTGACAGCATCAGACTGCAACACCCCGTGGTGCTGATATGTTTTATAGCTTGAGCCTACACGTGATAATTCAGGCTTCTCAGGGTTTTGTTCGGCACTGAAGATTGTTTCAGCACTCTGTCACCTGGGCCTTCATACTGAGAGAGAGCAGGAGATTGACTGGTGTTGAAACCACTGAAATGAATTAGAAATGGCCGTCATGATTTCATCCTGCGATGGCTCACTACCTGCTGCGGCAGTGCAAACGATCGCAGCTGCCTGCCATTCTGGGACGGGTGGGATCACTTCAGCTGTTTGGAGATTAGAAAAAGCCTTGGCGCGCTCAATCTCGCAGGCTCGGTTTCAACCTTCAGCTTTTTGTCTCGCTTTAGTTACCCTCCCTGCTTTCATCTTCACACCTAACTATCGTGCGCAACTTCAGTTACCAGCAGTAAGAAGAAAAGTGGTGCAAATGTCTTCTCAGTCAGAGCAAGAAGAGGGAGGGACCCTCTGATCAAGATTTAGTGAGTTTTAAAATGAACGGCAATTTTGAACATTATTTAAATGCCTTTCAACATCAAGTTCTCTCAGTCCCTTAGCGTTCTGACAGTGGGACTCAAATTAGACAATGTTTTATAAATGGATCTCTATTTATTTAGGAGAAGGTACCATAGCTTTTTTGCACTTTTAGTCAATGCAACCCACAAGTTTAACAATCTGACGGTTGGAATCAGAGCACGGGGTCAGTCATGTTACACTGAAGCAGTGCGGATTTAGGGCCTTTTTTCCCTCCCCCATGACATTTACCTGACATTTAAATATGACGTTAAAAAAAGCCCTCCACCCATTCAGCATGCCCTGGAGTATGAAGGGTTAAGGGTCTCGCTTGAGGGCCAGCATTTATAACGTCACTGGTTAAGCGGCAACCACCGAACCACTCCCAACCACCGAATTGATGCCACCATTCACCAACTTATAACAGATTGATACCCCCAACCACCAACTTATTTGTTGTTTATATTTTCAGTTGTATGTATATATTACTGTAGTTATAGTGATATTAGGGTATATCATATAGTTTCTCTCTCTCTCTCTCTCTCCTCTCGATTTTTACAAATGCATGAACGACATTAACTCGACGAATTAACATGACGAGCTCTGCTTCGCACCACAATTTGCTTAAATCTGTGGCGATTGTTTAATTCTTCAGTGGTTGTTAAAAGGTCTCTTTTTGATACCCTTTGAAATTTAGCCTTTGTAAAAATAAAGCGTTGTTAAAAGTCAAAAAGTCGATAGATAGATAGATAGATAGA
>JAOUQT010082197.1:0-10020 GCA_025769995.1 Xyliphius kryptos
TAAACCCACCAGACCTAAAGCAGGGTACAAAATTAAGAAACACTTGACATGCCTAAAATGTTAAGTAGCTTTTACAATGAACAAAGACAAAATCTATTTTAAACTTCCAGCAAAACAGCCTTTTATCATTTACAGTGAATCAAACCTCTTATTCCAGAATTTTAGTACCTTGACTAATTAAATGACTGTGGAACTGAGCTGGGTAAAAGCACAATGTTAAATCAATAGGAGCCTGACCCCCCCCCCCCCCCCCCCCAATAGAATAACTATTCCAACCAGCATTGTAGATCTGTTTGGATTTACGTTACATGGGAAAGCTAGATGATACTTAATATATGATAAATGACTAAAAGGATTCAACTCTTTTATGGAGGGTAAATTATGAAACGTACAGTATAGGAAGACTAGAAAAGAGTATTTTATCACTAATGACATGGTACATACATGGATAACCCTGAACTTACCAACACATAAACATTTCTATTATTTCAACTTTGATTAAAACTAGTACATTTTAAATGTATATGTTTATTTGGTAGGAGACAGACTATATCCCAACACTGTAACCAAAGATACTTTTATCCTAGCCATGTATTTAAATCTACACTGACAAGTCAGGATCATGTGGTATGGTCTTTGGGTTTGCCTTAATAAGTATAGACGAGGCACTGGCATTAAAATAAAGTGAATGAGTACCAGCATAGTTATATTATCTCACTAGCGGAATACTAATGCTGTGCTACGACGAAGAACTTCATAACCGCATAAAAGTTGAAATGTAATTGTTTTTAAATGAGTGATGGCTTTGGAGTTTAAATACCTGTACTTAAAATAAACATATTATAGAGTACGGTTTATGACTATTAAAATGAATATGTGGAATGAATATGGTGTGGGTTGTGGCTACAGTGTCCAAACAGCTGCTTTCTTATGTGAAATTATCAGTAGGTATTCCAAGTGAGAACAAAAGTGGAAAGCAGTTCATTTTTTCAAGGACATAAATGAAGGAGCCAAGTTGTATGTACTCTGGGAAAACCCTAACGTGACCCTGGCAAGATCTTGCATTCGATGGTAATTTGACAAACCATCTAACGTAGGAAGGTGAGAAGAAATTAGTTTTTCCAAGGAAATAATTGGGAATCACAATGCCAAATATCAGCCTTGTAGATTCTCAGGAAGATCCCAATGGAACACTGTAAAGGTTTTGTTTTTGATGGAGATATCGAATGATCCATCAAATGTAGGAAGGTGAGAAGTACTCTTTTTATCCAAAGACATGATTGGGAATCACAATGCCAAATATCAGCCTTGTAGAAACTCTGGATGTGGAAAAATTAGTGATGAGTCAATGAATCAGTGTGGCACTGGGGAGTTTATAGATTAACAATGCTAAAAAGGCAAAGGTTCAACAGGTTAAAACTATGTCCTAAAAATTTTCACAAATTAATGTTTTTGCTTTGTGCTAAAAAAACCTAAAGGAGCAATTCAACTCTCACACCAGTAGACGGTCAATAATAATTGCAATTCTAAATAGCAAAGACACCTAAATATTTATAAACATTAATATGTAATTTTCACAATTTAAGTAGGCGGATATGTCTGATGAATGTATCTAAGTCTGGAGATTGAAGCTCATTAGCCTATTTTCTAGCTTTAACTGAACGCATTATATCATTTACTGTGCAGTCAGGGTGTTCTAGAAGTGCAGTCCCTGTGCTCTCCTAATTTCAGAGCCAGAGCTAATAATTTAAGGGTCATCTGGATGTCATTTTTGCAAGAGAGGGAACATTTACATAATCAGTAAGTGGGTTAGACCCAAGAGACTGATGCTCATTAAGAAAAAAAGAAATGATAAGTCTCTTGTGTCCACCACCAAAGACAGTCTGTATTAGGAAGCAGAAAAAATACTAAAAAAAACATTTGATCTGTGAATAAAATGTACACATGAAAGAACACCTGGTTCTGAAAAGCATAAGGACAATAAGTTATTCCTGGAATGTTACAGCAGAGGTTTAAGATACCAGATTAGAAATTAATTTCTTTATATGTTTGGCAAAGTTCATAGAAGTATTAATTAATAATATGATGGTACAGCAACCAGTTAGAACTATTGTGATCTAAGTGTTTGATCAGACTTCATTTTGGAATTTGAGGCAGTTTAATAAAATCAGGTCAAATAAAGGATCATTCCAAGCAGGCCTAAATGCAAAAACAAGGAACCAGCACACATAAACTTGTGTGCGCAAAGTGCAATGAACCAAAAAGTCAGGTGAGGTGCAGAAGAAACCTGACAAAGTGTTAAAAATAGAACATTTAAAAAGCACTGTAACGCAAACCGTAAACTTTATCCGAAATAAAGTTTTGCACCACTGGCAATTTTAGTCTTTTGTGCAAGATTCAGCATTAAGATAGATTTAGCATTTGCTGACATTCCTTATCATACCGAGGTGAGCTGGCTGAGTTGAAGAAAGATTCTCAACAGAGTTTTGGAGCCCACATAAGGATATTTGTCAATTCATGAACATTAAAGAAAAAGACTTCACAGTTTGGCGGGACGAGAAATGGAAATGTGAGTGGGTGTTTCTGGATGACATAACAGCTCATCTCAATGCCTTAAACCTACAACTCCAGGAATGTGACCGCATGATCACTGACATGTATGGAGCAGTGGAGGCATTTCAAGTTAAGCTGCTCTTAGAAGAGACACAGATGCACCAGTGCAACTTGCCTAATTTACCTTGTTGCCAACTAATGTTGGGCCAAGTTGGTGCAGAGATGTTCCTTAATGTGCACTTTGCTGATAAACTAAGCGAATACTCTCGACACTTTTGAGATTTTGAAAAAATAATTTCTAGGTAAAGTACGACACCGCAGGGCCCGCACAGTTCATTCGCTCCATTCCAGAAACAATGCCTTGGCTTCGTCTTCATGTAGCTTGAACCTTGTGCATGTTTGGCAGCACATTTCTGTGTAAGAAGCCATTCTCAGTGATGAGGATTAACAAAACAGCACACAGGAGTCATCTCATTGATGAACACATGCAGTACATTCTGAGCATCTTCACATCACAAGACCTTATACCAAACCTGAACAAACTTGTTGCCATGAAGAGATGCCAAGCATCCAGCTCTGAAAGAAAAGCATAAGAGTAAAGAAAGTGTTTTGATTTATTTTTACTTTTGTGGAAAAGCATAATTGTTTCATATTTTTCATCATGTTTATAGTTGTAACTTTTATAATTTTGACATAGGATTTTTTTGTAGTGAGCAAAATATTTTAAGTTATATAAAGTCGAAATTTGTTTATTAGAGAAATATTCTGTTTTTATGTTCAGAAAACATTAAATAAACCATTTAAATCATTTAAACGTTATTCTCTTTGGCCCACGACCTAAAGTGTGATTTGAGTTTCGGCCCCTGGTGCAATTGAGTTTGACACCCTGGGCTAATAGCTTCCGCCATCCAGGTTCTTTTCCTGAGTTTGATCACAATGAGAGCATTCATGAGATGGGCATCACTACGCCTGCAGGTGTCATTTCCATTTTCTGATCGCAGTAATGCATATATGCGTAACGGCACTGAGCCACTGGAGAAAAGGGACTTTCTGTAGATGCCCGATCAGGCTGCACAAAAAAGTTTGTGATGTCAGACACATCCCTTTTGAGTTAGACCGCCCCCATGAGGATAAGACTGTGAACGAGACACACAAGCTGTTCACCACTCACATAAATTATCTCGGGCTATTAGTCATGTGGCTAGCTCTCAGACATTTTACCCTCATTTCCGTGGCTGTCAGGTGTTAGTCAATTGTCAGCAGTGGCATACATAAACCGCCAAGGGGGACGGGTTCTCCACGCCTGAAACACCTCGCCCACTAGCTGCTGCTGTGGAACCGTTGGTGCGCATTGTCATTATTAGTGATACACGTTTGAACACGGGTGTGGACCTTTGGTCGCAGGCGAACCCACTGTATTTGAAGTGGTGTCTCCACTTCTACTTAGTGGAAATGCTGTGCCAGAGATTCAGCTAATCCGCTGTTGATCTCTTTGTCTTACGGGCAAACATGCATTGTTCTATGTATTTCGCAATACAGGACGAAAACCTGCCTCTCGGGGTCAATGCTCTGGCTCACCCATGACCACAGGTTCCACTCTATACATTTACGCCATGTCCAAAGGGAGGAGGGGCTGTCTCTAATTGCCCTGAAGTGGCAGAGAGTTTCCTGATTGCCGGAGATCATGTCACTACTTCAGGTGCAGCCGTGAGCCCTCCCGCTTCGCACAGACATACTGTTTCAGGTAAGCAGGGAGACTTGCCACCCTCACCCAGAACGACTGGCACTCTGGGCCTGGCCTGTAAGAGGTTCAACCTTCACGCATTAGGACTGCCCTCTCACATGATTGCAACCATTCAGGGGGCTAGGGCCCGTCCATCAGATTTTCATACGATCGTAAGTGGTGGGCTCTTGAGAAGTGGTTCTCCGCTAAAGGTTTTGTAGCTTATCATAGGTCATTGTCTGAAATTCTTTCATTCCTTCAGGATCTTATTGACAATCTCCACCATTAAAGTATATCCAGTGACCATATCATGACAGTTTTGACCATGCAACTGCAGGGCGTCACATATGCAGGTTCATGAAGGGCATGCAACATGACCTGCCCATTGAGAAACAGATTGTTCCAAACTGGGATTTCTCACTGGTGTTTGAGACACCCTTTGTGCCCCCTTTAAACCACTAGAGAACCTCATCTTAAACGTTTGTTGTATAAGATAGCTCTTTTATTGGCTCTTGCCTCTGTGAAGTGTGGATCTCTGCACTCGATGATATCAGATAACCGAGGTTATGATAGTAACTATTTGTTCTCACCACTGGAAAACTTTGTTTAGACAGAACACTCCGACCCAGTTCAGTGAGGTCATCCAAGCAGGACTGTGCCACCGGTCCAACATAAATCCAAGTTCTGTTCAGTAACCCTTGTTGCTGCAGTGCTCTGGCCGCTTTTTGAATAGAGAGCTAATAATACCTCAAAGCAAAACAGAAAAGAAAAGCAGTTAGAACCATTAGAGCTAGTAGTAGTAGAGTTTGATTTTTTTTTTTACGCAGTGTAGCATGTGACTCTGAAATAACTAACTAAAGCAGAATAACAGAATATAATATATAATAGGAGTATATAATACAATGGGGGGCATATACTTAAGATTACTTAGTTAAGAGGGCTCCCTGAAATAGCATCATTTCAGCACCCCACTCTTTACTCTTTTCATTAAGGACCTGTCAGGTTTCTCATACAGTTAAATGTCATGCATAAAAAATGGCTCCTTAATTGTATCATAGCACCAAGTAAGCTATCTGAGAGAACTAATGAAATAAACATGTATTCATTAAAATATATGTTTACTTTTCATCACAATCTCTTGGTCACTATTTTATGAAAGCATCACACCAATTGCAAGGATGATGCTGTGATGATAATACTTCACTTAATGTCTTGGACTGTCAACTCCCTATGGTATAGTTAGACACACCTTATAAATAACTGGTAAATTACATCACACATACTTATTAGATGTAGATTACACACTATATTAATAATTTTAATACTCCACCATATCAATTCAGTTTTTACAATTATATCCTGCTTACCACCACAACAGTTCTGGTCATTCTATGACTGTGTTCATCATTGATTTTTAACCTTGCCATTCCCAGGTTGGAAGCACCTATTTGCTGATCTATTTTTATTGTCTGTGAACTACTGCTCATGCAGCTCAATCTCAAGCTGAATGGTGGGTGGTAAGGTCATCATAATTGGACTAACCACCAGACAAGTCAGAGATAAAATTAGCCAGCCATTTGTCTGGCAGTTTTCCACCCAATTTTAGTCAGTAGGATGACGTCAGTAAAGATCTTGTAAGAAAAATGGGCTTTTGTAGCACCTATTGGTTCGACATAATCCGCCCTTTCATAAGGTTTTCCTTTTTACTTAAAGGCTAAAACTAATAAATGGCGTACAAACTTGTATGAAGGTCTGTTGATTGTTCTCATGTGATTGCTGAGCTTGAAAGGACCAAACCGTATTAAACATAATTATAAGAACTGACCAATGACTAAATATAAGTGATATTAGCAAAACAACAACAACTACTACTACTTATAAATAAAAATAATAATAATAATAATACAAATGTAAAATCCTTAATTCTATAGAAATAGTAATGTACACCAGCTGTATCAGAGTCTTTAAACCTCCATTTATGGTAACTGCATTACTAAAACTGCATTACTTAAAAAATAGAGAATGATAATCCAGCAAAAATGCAAAAATTCAGCTAAAGCAGCATTCTTAATGTATCAGAATTACTCACTGAGAGAAAACCTAAAATACAACAAGCTAATGATTATATTAGGAGGACACTAGCACATTTTAAAAAAACAACTTGCACCAACAAATGGTATGACCAAAAAATCGTTATTTAACTGTTAATGTAAAGCCATTTTATGTTTAGTGGATTAGTGGTTAGCATGTTTGCCTCTCAGAATCGTCTCGTATTTGGCAAATAAATGTTGAGTCCTGTTTTAAACAGATATTCCATAGTTCTGATAAACATATCTGTCACACACATTAACACCAAAGGCATCAATAATTATTAAAAACAATACTCCACTCTTTGAAATACAAGGGTACGAGCAAATTTTGCTGGCGCTTTTGCCAATTGTAGTTTGCTGGATCCCCAAAGCTTTGGAAATGGTTTTATAATCATTTCCAGACTAATTGAGAACAGGTGTGCAATAATCAGGCCTGGGTGTGGATAGACACAATGTACTCAGGCGTGATAAACTGCAGTTATAACATGTTTTAACCAGAGGGGACATAACATTTTCACACAGGGCCACGTAGGTTTGGATCTTTTTCTCCCTTAATAATAAACACCTTTATTTACAAATTGCATTTTGTGTATACTTGTGTTTGATGTTCCGAAACACGTAAGTGTGACACATGCAAAAAAAAAAAAAAAAAATTAGGAAGAAGGCAAACACTTTTTTTACACCACTGTAGCTGCTACTGGAGGCAACAAGCCTGGCAACCAATGATGCTAAAATGTGAGTGGCTAAATGCTTTATTAATAAAATGCACGTTTGAAAGCCATGCAATGGAGGAAAAATTTTAAAAGGAAGCAGACGGACGATTCATGGACAAACTTATAATTTAAAATCTGTATGTGATTTTGATATTTTTAGGCCTTCAGAGAAGGCTTTGAAGGCCCTAATGACCCACCACTTTGCCAAAATATGGCACGGAAAACATTTTATCAGCAGATGTAAGATAACAGGAAATCAGGTTATCTTGGTTAGTTGGGAGTGGGTAAAGATTTCTATTGCATGCAATGAGTTTCAGTCTCAGGCTCAGTCCAAATACATAAAAACAGAAACAAGCTGATATTCTGCAAATTGAAATCTCAATTAACCATACCAAAATATGCAGATAACACTCAAGAAGAGAATAAGACAGTGGAACTAATACAAACAGAATTACTTTATGCAGCAACAACGCTAAAAAGTGGCATGCATACACTTAAGTGTTTTGACTTATAGGCCTGTAGAAAATCTATTTACCTTAAGTAGATCTTGATGAATTAAAACAATTTTTAAAACAATATTTAGTTCAGCCTTAAGTGGCATGAAATACTAGTGTTTAGCTGATTTTTATCCCAATAAAAATAATTGTTTGTTATGTTAAATACATGTCAATATAATATTATACATAATTTGTTCATATATATATCTCATTGTTTTTCTCACATTAATTACATTTGACAAATCCAACTGAAAAGTGCAATAGAAATAAACTGAGTTATCTGGACTGGTGTACTGCAGTTGCATGAGTCATCAAGGCTTCTGTGTATCCCTGACATGTGACGACATGGGGCAGTGCCCTGCAGAATTCGGCCATAGAAAGTTATTTTGAAATAGCAATTTTGAATTACGAAATCATCTGACATTTTATCACTGTTTAATGAATCGGTGCAGTGTAGTTGCTGAATAAATAAAAGTGACGTGTTTCAACACCATTAGGCTGTGAATTCATTAATTTTTATTAATATTCCAAAAACGTGGCTCTCATCTCATTTTATCACCTTAATACTATACGAGGGAAGTATATTTTGGACACTGGGCAGATACACCCAAGACAGGGCCTCAATCCAGTGCTAGGCACACACTCACAGACACTATAATGGACAATTTAGAACAGCAAATTTACTTTGAAGCCATGTTTATAATAATGAAAATCACGATTCAAAACTATTTCATAGGCCCACATTTAGCTTTAAACACAAAGTTGATTTACTTTCAGGGCTGCGTTAATTTTAAGCCTTAGTACTAATGACAAGGGAGTTAATAAGGCAAAAAGACACTCAAATTTGTGCATTATAGTTAATAAATTACATGAAAGAGGTGTAAGGCCAATGCGAAGTGAAGTACAGTTACACACTTCCCCGTGATTTATTTACAATAATGCACAACCTCAAGTACCTTATTGCTTTTAGAAAACTGTTTTCAACAAATAATAATAAAAAACAGGTTTGATTTATAAATGCATTTATTTAAAGCAAAGATGCAAATAAGCTGGTATAAGGTAGAGTTTGACCTTACTCTGCGTTCGGTGGGGTTCCATCGATTCCAATCGTCAGTCATATTAACTATGGCATCCCGTCCACCATTTACACACCCTAGGAAGTAAACTGTGAGATTTTTTAAGTAAAGCATTTTCAAGTGTTAGATTTTTCAACAAATAATCATGTAATTAGAATGTATTACATATCACGCAATGATACTCATGTGAAGCAGTCAGAGATTATTGTCCATAATGTCAACCAACAGCTTAGCCAATCAGATTTAAGAACCAGCCCATCTCATTCATATGGATCCTTGGCTTTATATAATTTTAACCGTCAGTTATAATGATTGATATTGATAATCCTATCTCGAGAAATCAATAGTGCATTTTTCTTTGTTTAAAGATTTTAAGCTATAACATATGCATAAGCCTAGTACTAATAATTAACTCAGCTGTATAAAAGCCAGCATATATTTCCCTAATAACTTACATAATAGGCCTTCTTTAGTGTACTTGTGCCAAGTTTCTAGGTCAACAGGCATGCCATAAATGAAGAGCACTTTCCTGATTAAAAAGCGATCAAGTAAGATGAAATTAAAACCTTTCCATCAGGAATTCTCTCCTGCGAGGCCTGGCCAGGAAATGAAACCTGTATGCTGACATTCTCCAAATGATGTGTCTAAAACTAGAACCCTATTAGAGAAGTGTTCAAATATAGTTTTCTCTCATGTGCTCCCCACAACATTTTTATTGCCCAGAGGAAGTGTGACTGTGATGTAATGCTTGAATATGCTTCATTCTAGCAAATCAGCCCACAAATCCCACAAGAATGTCCTGACCATTTCCTTCAGCCACCACATGACATGACATGTGGTCAACAAGCATTTTTCACAGCAAGTTTTAGCTTTTCCATAAATAGTCTTTATATTCTATTTATAGTTATATATAATTTAGCAATTTCTGATGAGGATTGCAGAAAATTCTAAATAAATTTAGAATGTACTTGAAAAAAAACCTTGGTTGTATATACTGTATAGTAGTGAGAATTCTTTTTTTTATTATTTCAAAAATTAAATTAAAAAAATAAAACATATAAAAGTCAGTCATTACACAAATAATGATAATTAATGATAATTAATGATTTTAAATGTTTCTTCTAATTTTGATGATTATAACTGACAACTAATTCAAATCCCAATTTCGGTATCTCAGAAAATTAGAATATCACTAATACAAAAAAATATTTTTTAGAAATGTTGGCCAACTCAAACGTATGAACGTGCAAAGTATGTGTCACATGTGCCATGGGCACCTGATTAGTTAATAAAGTTTCCTTGTTTCAGTCTCAGTTTAAGTAATTATTGGTTGTGTCTGTTCATTGGTTAGTTTCTGTCATGTGTTCT
>JAOUQT010082204.1:0-10020 GCA_025769995.1 Xyliphius kryptos
TCATTTCTACCTGTTGTCTGTTCCGTTTGCACAACAGCAAGTGAAATTGATTCACAATCAGTGTTGCTTCCTAACTGGACAGGTTGATTTCACAAAAGTTTAATTGACTTGGAGTTACATTGTGTTGTTTAAGGGTTCCCTTTAATTCTTTGAACAGTGTAGTTCTTGGGAGCGGTGAGTTAACTAGGCAGCAGCACTGGTTAAGGGACATGACTTACTGTTTATCTGTGGTCTGCAGCTTCATCGCTACACACTGCTTCTATGTGTTGCTTCAAGGTTATATTTACTCTGAACACTGCATCTAGCTTAACTGTTGTCTTAGTCCTGTTAAAACTAATTGTTCTACTAACATGACCTCTAATTAAGATAAAGAATAATTTCATAGAACTAATCCCAAATGATGCATCTCATTTGCTTTGGGTTCATGGCTAATAAAACAACCTAACATACCACATAATTCTGAATAAACCTTTTTAATTTAGTAACTAAAAGAATATATATTGGATCCACCCACCACACGTACTTCGGCCCTCATCCAGTTTAACTCCTATTAAACATTTAGCATTTCAAACTTATTAAACCAACAACACATTTAATATCTTCATGTTCAAAACCTTCAAGGTTATCTGGTTACGTTTCTATGAATTTTTGTCTGCACTTACAGGGTGTGAGGTTAAATCCAGCTGCCAGTTTTCCTAATCATTGCACAGTCGGTCCTCCGCTGAGGATGCAGCGGTACGCCGTATTCTACGGTCCAGTGTGCTGTGCTGAGGAATGCTGAGGAGTGTGCGGTGCTGTGAGCGAGTGTCTGCGATGCTGTCCAGCAGGAAGTTTTTTTTTGTTTTTTTTTTTTTTACATAACCCTGTTAAACTGTCCACAAAACCTCTTCGCATTTAAGCATAAAGTCACAGTCCTGATAGAAGGAAGTGCTTCTCGGTTACTATTCCAACTGCTGCTGGGAGCTGCTGCACTGAAGGACAGTTCGAACAAAATAACAGAGGGAGTGGTTTAGACATAGGGAGGGCTACAAAAGAATGTAGGGGCTGAGACTCAGGGTGACTGAACAAAACCAAGAGATAGAAAGAAGTAGGACTAGACGACCTCACTAAGCCTCTTTTCTTCTGTGACCGTTGTGTTTACAGGCTGAAGTGGTAGATTAGAGCTCATCAGCCACTTTGGATTTCCTCTTGACTGCCAGTCAGACAGAATTACAGAGCTAAAATTAGTCCTGATCAAAGCATAGTGTGCAAATCAATTGACAAACAAATAACTCAAGCAGTTGCTGAGGCAAAAACTGTGAAATTTATTCTGCATTATCATTTTGAGTGACATTTGTGCAAAACGTGGAACTTGACATCCTGGTGCACTGCTCAATCTCATCATCACCCAAACAAGAATGTGGACCCTACATTTTAAACTTACAAAATAAAGAAATTGCTGCCTCTTTCGAAGGTGAAACAGCTCAAAATCTTATAAAAAGCCTTTCATAATATTTTAAAGTAAGTCTTTGGGCAGGGCCCGAATTTAACACACGAAAGCCTGGCTTACAGTTAGGTAATACCCCATTAAACACCTTTAGAATAAACTAGAAGAAAGACTGTGAGCTAGGTTCTGCAACATCAGTGGCTGACCTTATTGATGCTCTTCCGGATGAAGGAACAAAAAAAATCCCACAAACACACCCCAAATTTACCTTATAGCCAACTCACAAGAACGATGGTTCAGCTTCAAAGTTTAAACAATTTGGGATATCATAAAACCTATGGGATAATGTGTTAATGTCAAAATACTTTCCATATAGTGCATGTTGACATTTGCTTGGTGTATCAGGATTACTAAAAGTTCTAAGGAATCTGCAGAAATACATCCAAACAGTACACCTTGTGAATCTATTTACCAGATCACCCACTACTTCAGGTAGAAGCACAGATTTGGTATACATATAAAGATAAATCTAATTAGAATCCAAAGGTCAAGGGCAAAAACCTTTTAATTGAAGAGATTACTTAATTTTTCTGACTTTAATCAAGGCGACATCCATGCGAACTTTACTAATATACAAACGACCAGAAGACATACTTAACGAGTGGAAAACAACCTGGGTTCCTCATCCTGAGGTAATACCACTTCTCTTTAGTGCTACTAACCACAGCCCATCAGGGTGATTTCGAGTAGACAAAATGAACAGCAAAACACATTAGGCAACAATTTTAATAGCTAAACATGTCAACTCCACAAAGTCAGCAATAATACAGATACAGAGAGAGGCAGCTTCATGGCTGCGGCTAACCTTTATTTTCCAAATTGGTTGTGGGTCATCAATATATAAAAACATACCAGCATGCAATGTAGGATCTGCTTTAACTTTAAGGCCTGTTCAGCATTTAACAAAGGACAAGCCTTCACCACTGTTTTTTGGTAAGAACAGAGGATTAGACAAGTATGCAAACATGGAAGACATTACATTATGCAACATGCTGGCTTCCATCATTTGTTCATTGTTGAGGGGGGAAAAAATCAGTTTAAACGCCGAGCTACACGGTGGCTGGGTTATGGAATAAACTGCCAAACACATCATGTAAACATCAGCAATCAGATGCGTCTGCAGGAGGCTGGTGTGCTATTGATTTTTCCCTGCTCACAATTGTCCTTCTAAATGGCTTCACATCAGGCACAAGAGGTGCAATATACACTGCATTGTTTGTTATATCAGTTTGTGCCTTCTGGAAATATCACACCTACCGTAGCTTGCTGGATATCCCCCTTTAAAATCATGGGGATTAATATGAAGTTACCCCCACTGATGCTATATTAGTCTAATCTTTTTCTGGAAAGACTTATGGAGTGGATATCTATTCAATCAGCACAAGCAGTGATGCTGGACATAAAAACCTGGCTGTGATTGCTGAGACCTAGCTGTCAGCTGCAGACAGTTTGTACACGTTGCTAGGGTTTTTTACTGAAGTCGTACAGATTTACTAATAGAATTTCTATAAATAACATATTTTCTATTAAAACATTTTAATGTAATGACACTATTTGATTAATTTTGCAGCATCTATAATGATTATTTTTACATCCAAAATGTGAATCATTGCACCAGCCTTAAGTGATCCATTTTGCCTGTTACTTTTACGCAGAGGAATTTGTTCTCCACATTTAACCCATCTGTGCAGTAAAACATACACACAAACACAGTGGTGATGTGTGTGCCCGGAGCAGTGGGCAGCATTGAACACTGGGTCCATGGAACAATCTGGGTTAGGTTCCTTGCTAAAGTGCATAGTGCTTGATGGGACCGGAAATCGAACTGGGGTCCTTCAGGTCACAAGGCTGGTTCCTTAACCACAAGCCTACGACTGCCCCTATACATATTTCATCTACAACCACAGACTGCAGTCCATCTGTTTCTCTACATACTCTGGTAGTAGTGATTTACTCTGGTACTATGATTTCTAATAACCACAGACCAGATATTGTTCAGGTAGGGTACGAATTCTAAAATTGCAGTGACAGTGATGGGAGTTTAAAAAAATGTCATCACAAAACCCTTATGAGTTTGAGTTGAAATCCAATGGACAGATCAATAAATCTCTGCAAAACAGTCCTGCAGCGCTCAGGCAATAAACAATAGCCGCCAAAGAGCACATGGCAGCCATCAAGTAATACCCTATTGCGTCAGCCATCAGTGACACTCTGGGGAACTAGTGCCAAGTCCACAAAGGTCATTCTGTGCAGGAAAGGAGAAGCTGGCAATGAAAACACATGCCAGTAAGATACAACTGTTCATGACTAGCTGCGCATGCACCGACGGTCAGGCCTTCTTCCAAACAATAAGTGTACACACACTGGCAGTAACCCAGCGAGAACACTGAGGATAAAGATGCTGACAGGGGAAAGCACAGACAATTCTTTACATGTCCCTCACTTTGATAAGTGTAAAAGGGCCCACTAAGGCTCTAGTGTGTCATCCATGGTATGTATCTCACCCTAAAACACAAAGCCCATGCTGCAGTGGGAGGAATTCAAGACTGTTCCATCACAATCAAGCCAGCTATAGTTTCAGGTTTCTAACTGGGTTGTCCTTAACACTTTAAAGATGATGGCCAACCTTCATACAGATTCAGAACTTAAAAGCAATGGATTTCGAGATGGAGACCAGAGAAGCCAGCTCTGTGTGTGTGTGTGTGTGTGTGTGTGTGTGTGTGTGTGTTAAAAAGCCAACAGAATATCAGACAGCTCATTCAAAACATTAAAAACATCTAAAGAACAAAGATCAACAACAAAGACAACCTGTTATTCCCTTATAACACACATCTAGTAATAGTCTAGTTTTGCATAACAAAAAGTAGAAGCCGTATTTTTAGCCTGTATTCTCCCGTGTCATTGCTCAGATTTAACCTGAGATTTTCACAGCGTATCCTTGCATTGTCATTGCAACCTATTGGCCGCTGTCCAGTTTCTAAATACACATGGAGACACCCTGTCTGTTCCACTGGCTTTTAGTTTGTTATTGTGAAAGATGGAAGCTCGAGAATGGATTTTAAATATGAAACCAATTAAGCTACGCTGAATTAACAGGCAAATATATCTGCTGCTGATGTTAGTAGGTCACAGTGTTATGTAGAACAATTCCCTAGAGAATTGATATATTTAGCAACAATCAGACTCATCTACTAGAAAAAAATTGCATGGGCACTAATGAAGAAATGACATCATTTTGTATTGAATGACAAACTTATGTGGGACTAATGAATGCAACTGGCATAATACACAGCCTTGACTTTCATTATGACCCTGTTAAAAAATGTCTTAATCTGATACCTGGATTAGTGTATAGGCATCACACCATTAATTAACATTGTTTTACCCAGTTTGTTAATTTAAATGCCATCAGTGGTAACTTTCAAACCTACAGCAGTTATGTTTTACATTAGAAGCCTGTAAAAATAGCAGAGCAACTTAAAGACTGAATCCGAAACACCACCTCCAGCAGAGTCTAATCTAGTGAATCATATGATTTCATTTAGTTGTAATTACATGAAACAGTATGAAAGCCCATTGAAGCTTGATTCAAAAGCAAAGTTTTGAGAGTTTAGTGTGGAAAAACTTGCTGGCCCACACGCCACCCTGACGTCCCTCGACAAACATATTTGGCGATGAACAAGAACGGAGACTGTAAGGCAGGTCCACACTGACTGTAACCTGATGCAGCTCCTGTTCTGTGTGCAGGTGATGTTTACCTGGTCATGCATCGAGGACTTTATACTACATCAACTACATTAAACACACCCACACCAAGATCCTGAGCTTTATAGTGCAGTTCACTGTGTACATCAGGAACAACTGGCTAATCTATCACAAAGTAAAATAAAAACATCACAAAATGGTATGATTAAAGTCTACTTCCTGTGAACACATTTATCCAATCATTTGAGCTTGATATGACAGAGGTCATCACTGAATCCTAACATAAGTCATCAACTAAACCAACTCGCATTTAATTTTAACTAATGAGTAAAATAAAGTAACTAAGAATTCAAAACACACAATTGTAAGACTATGGGGACAATTTATAGCAGCCGATTTACGTTAAATCCATGTTCTCTCATATGCATGTTGCATTATCCGCCAAATGACTTTTAGTTATGGATTACTAAATGTATATGTTTTTGGAATGTGGGAGGACACTGGCAACTCCACCCAGAAATCAGGATTCGAAGCAGAAGTCCCCAGTGCTGAGAGGCGAATGTGTTTACCAGTAAGCCATCGTGCTGACCCGTATCAATGCGTAATAAACAATACATTATTTTCCCCAGTGGTTTTTAAAACTACGTTCTGTAATTTGGCCACTAGCTAACAGTATTTAATAGATACCGGAAACACTTTAAAAAATGGACTAGATTACATTGCAGTGGACCAGTTTATTTTGCTTTCAATGAATGCATTTATGAATCAAAACTTTTTTTTTTATACTATAATGTGTTTGCAAGCAATATGGCACTTGAGGTTGTGTTTTATTGTGTATAAATTATGGGAAAGAGAAGTACTCCTAACAACATTTCTTTCCCATTATTTATTCACAATAACACAATGCACAAGCTCATCTCATTGGTTTAATAATGAATAATTAATGTTGGATATCATAAATAAATGCAGTATTTACAGCGTTTGACTAAAATATCAAATTAAATGTACCACTAACTAGCAAACCAGCCTTGTAAATAGAAGGTCCCCCGGTTTGATTCCCAGTCCCACCAAGAACTATGGCTAAAGTGCCCTTGAGCAGGGCATCTACACCAATTGCTCCCCAGGCGCTGTGTTCAGGGCTGCCCACCACTCTGGACACGTGTGCTCACTTTACTCAGTGTGTGTGTGTGTTTTACTGCACAGATGTGTTAAATGTGGAGGATAAATCGCTGTGTGTGTAGTAGGTAAAACAGACCACTTTATGACTTTGCTTTTTGAACTTATGATGCCATCAGATTTCAATGGCATGTAAACTTCAGCAATCAGTCTCATACATGATGTACATTTGTATTATAAAAAAGCCATTAACGAAGTGACTTACAGCGATCCGGTACATCAGACCAGGCAACTCAGGATCCAGGACCTTGACTTAAGACCCCAGCAGGGGCAGACTCTGACAGGGGCAGTTCTGGTGCTTGAACCTTTATCAGAATTACGTCCGCAACTACATCGCAGTTTACTACACTGACTTTTAGGTTAAAAACACAAAGCTTCATGACATGCAAAGAAATCAAGCAGTCACAATACGAAGCTTAATGCATGTGTTGGACATGATGAGCACCAACCGATCAAAACAATCTGAATGAGGATCAGGAGGTTCATCCAGCACGCCAAAAACCCAAATCTGCTGTCTTTGGATTCACAATCATAACGCATACGTTTAAGCCGTAAATGTTCATTAAAGAGCAGTGTTTTTCTAGATATTAGATATATATGCAGACAGCACATTTACTGTGCGCAACGTGTCCGAGCGTCCATACTGTAAAAACACCACCGCGAGCTAAAAGCCTGAGCCAGAACAGCAGCCTCAACAGCCAAGTCTGCACCAATCAGCGATCTGTTTCGGGATGTTATCTGTGTTAACGTCAAATACATCCCATAAATAAATAATCGGTAAACCAGTACACAGAAGTATTTTAGCTAACAAAGCGGTGTGACGTTCATCAAAAACAATAACAGCGCAGGATGGAACCCGGCCCGCGTATGATTCGGAGACAGGTTAAAACAATCATTGCCAGAATCTTACGATTTGTTGAGTCGATTCCTAAAGAGCTAATTAACCAGAACACTGAACGAACGCAGAGCGGCGTTCGATTCCAGAGCCGAATTCGCATCTGTATCCTGTTTGATGGGAATCAATTGAGTCGATTCCATGATGCCGCGGCTTTGCAAAGCTGGCTGATGCTCGCCGTATAAGGAATAACTATTGGTATTGGTATGTAGACTTGAAGAAGATTTGAGAATAAACCGAGTTTGAACCTCTAGTCTCTCTATGGAACATTAAAAACACGTTTCACATTTATTAACATTAAACATATGCTGGCAGAAAATGTACGAAGATCTAGAAATCGGTATCGCACGATCGGAAACTTGAAAGGAATTTAAATGATCAGTCTGAATTTGGTTTGGAAATCGCTTTGGAGTCTGGGTTTGCATTGCATTTGCACAAACGCCCAAACATTTTAAATAGTATTACATACGCAAGGCGTAACACGTAATCATATTTTATAGTTCATATAAAAATTATTGATATTTAGTTTGTGCAGATAATTTGAGGTTCTGTTTACATTAAGATTTTTAAATAATGTCTCACAGATGTTTGTCATCTAAACATCAGTCGGCGGATCCTCGTCTGGGCCTCTGTGTGATCGTGATGTGGATTCAGAGTTAATGCAGTAAGTAAACAAGTTCGTGTCCTCTGTACGGAATCGGATCGGAGTCGATTCCTATTCAGAAACATGAAGCCATTCTCTCTATAGCGTACAGTTTCCCCATCGCTGCTCTACACACAACTTTAAATGTATTTATATATACAGGTTATGAATATTTTTGTCTCAAATTGAGCCCCAAAAATGCAATGAACGAGCCAAATTAAATTAAATGACAAGCCAATGAAGGTGAAGTGTCGTCACCTGTGTGGTGATGCCCTGCTGCTGGTCTGAGGAACTCGGATGAAGGTCTCTCCAAAATAATTCCAGTTCATTGAAGCTTTATTTCAGTCTTTTTTTCCAAATAGTTTCGACTCCCAGTCGACGAGCAGTCCGTCTCCTAATGTCACATTATAAACGGTGTTATGAAGCCTTCACCTTCGTACTCACACGCGCTTTAAAACGTATTCAGTGCTATTTAACCCAAACAATAGAATACATACGAATAATTAAATCTAAACAAACATGCGAACCAATAGCTTCCCAGCTACTTTACACAGTCATTGAGAAACCGACTGCGGCTGTGTCCCAAACTTTACTCCACTATACTGAATAGTCTGGACTGCGTTAGTGACGTCGATACTTTTTCCACTTGACGTGAAGTGTGCCAGTGAGCGGTTTGAGACGCACCCGCTATGAGCTTTGGCGGATGCTAGCGCTAATATTTATCATATAAAACGTTAGCCCGTAAATTAAACATACAACAATCTATATAATAACATAAGCCTTCTATTAATGTTATTAAAAAATACGGACGAATAAAATAATATTCCGTGCTTGCTAGCGCGCTGGATAACTTCTTTTTGCTAGCCGGTGTGGCGATTGAATCGGTCCTCAAACCGAGTCGGTCCACCCGCGTAATACTATTGGCTAAACATTTACACGTGACCGCCTTAGCGCACGTTAAGCATCGTGTTCCAATCACAGGGTTCGTCACTAAATCCAAGTAATTTAACCTCACTTAGTTTGTACTAGTGTTTTCACTCTGGGTGGGGATCCAGGCGCGGTTTGAGACGTTGCCTAAATCAAACGCGTGAAACGTCAATTGCACTGCCTTATTTTAGTATATTACGTGTTGCTGCCATCTAGTGGTGCATTTTAAAATTTGCAATTTAAACCGAATTCTGAGATAATCAGAATTCTAAAATAAAAAGTCAGAATTCTGAGATTAAAGTAAGAATTTTGAGATACGTTCGCCATTTTTCCATTTTAGTGGAAATTGGATTTTTATATTAAAGTCACGTTTTAGCTATAACTGTCGGTTTATATCGATGACTAAGGGCAATAAGGTGTCCGGCAGATGGCGCTACAGCGTTTTACTAAAACGTGTTGAAGCTGTAGAAGCAAACAATGGCCTAATCTTATATCGTATGTCACATTGTCGTAGGGTACTACTTAGGGTTTCGAAGTGGTGATTACATAGTTATACATAGTGCACTTGTGAAGTAAGTAAGAGGGTATTCGGGATAAGCCCACTGCTTATCTAATGATTTGAACACATTGGTTGTAGCAACCGTAACGTCAGTGGAAACACAATTGCTTTGGGTTTATTTGGATTGTGTGTAAACGCTACATGAGCTCAGAATTACACAATGAATCTCGGGTGAGTGAGTCTGGGTTTTATTTATCCTTACAGTCATACACTCAACGCTGCGTTTGTACTGAAAACACTCCTTAAAGGGTTAATGTTTTTGCTCAACGCCGTGTTTCTGAAAACGTCGTTAGTTTTAGTTTATTACATTTGAACGTTGTGTGTTTTGATGATGTTTGTGTCAATTACTTATCTCCTTTTCCAAAGAAAACACAGTGTTGCGGTTTCTTTCATATTAAGCGGATTAATTTAGCTGAATAAGCTTAATTAGACTCTTAACATATTTTTCGGAACCTCACTACATACATTTAAAATTGAGGTTGTTAATTATGTGCTTAATCGAGGAAATGTTTGTGTTTTTAAAAGGTTTTAATTTACACAAATTACGTACATTTACACTCGCTGGTTACTTTTAATTACAGCTCCTTATTTCTGTCATTGTAATCAGTTCCACTATGTAGATGTACTTT
>JAOUQT010082215.1:0-10020 GCA_025769995.1 Xyliphius kryptos
GAGTGTGTACCCAGCGATGGATTGGCACCCTGTCCTGGGTGTATCTTCCCAGCGCCCGAGACGTTCTCCCCTGGATGGACATTGGGAACCTCCCCTGGGACCCTCATAAAGGAATAAGCGGAAGATAATGAAGGAATGAATGTTTGTCCTTTGTTGTTGTCTGCCTCGTGTGGTTGAGTCCGGTATTGTACATATTACCAATCATGACCTGCGTGTTAACAAATCTATTAGAAATAAAAATGTGTTTTTAAAAATAAATCGCAGTTGATTTGTCACATTATTACACTTTTAATCTAGTATGAGTTAATAGTTTTTAGATAATTATCTAAATATATATATTTTTTTCCAACTTCACCATAAGTTACACTAAATAAAGTGACTGCATTCCAACAAATATGTAAAAAAAAACAAACAGCGAGAACATATTGGGAAGGCAAACCTGTCCTGGGGCTGCATTCTCACACACAAGAGTTTCATATTCAATAGCGAAGACTGGAGCGTTGTCATTCACATCCATCACCGAGATGACAGCTATACTTTTTCCCACCTGAGTTGGGTCCTCTGAGAAAGTTAGATGGATAGAGGAAAGTCATTAGAAACCTGGATAGCATACACATGGGAGACACTTCTGGCTAAGATAAAGTGCTGATGTTATCAGTTTTGGTAGAAATTTGTCAGTGCTATCTGCATGTGAGCCACTTTGTCCTGACGTGACAATAATCTGGTGCGTATTGCAACCGGAAGCAGTCCACTTAAATATCATCAAAATTCTCAAATTATTAAAAAGAAATATCTGCAGCTAAATGGCAAACAACGTGTGAGCAAAACACAGCCTTCTTATGAAAATTTTAATGTGGCCCACATATGTCAAAACAAATTTGGTCTACATCTGGCAGTCATACTGTATAGAACTGCTACGTAAATGTAAGACATTAATGGCCAACATATATGAAAACTTCCATAGTTTCAGAGCACATCTGGTAAAGATCTGGCTGTGATATATAACGTTAACCACTTTTGGCTGAGACATGGCCTTAAATAAGGTACAAAAAGTAGGCACCAATACAGTATACACTCAGGCCCAGGAGTATGGGGAGGACATGAAGACTCCACACAGAGGAATCAACCCCATGACGTTGTTGCTGTGAGGAGGAAACACTAACAGCGTTCTAAAGAAGGCAGTGATGTAACTAATGCAGTATATAAATATATATACTCACCAACTACTTATTGCTTATTTGTGCATGTATATCTTTTCTATGTATGCACTTTGAGAATATACATCTTAATTGGATGAGGTATAAGAAGCGTTTTTCAGATTAATGATTTTTTTTAATTCTTGGAGGTAATTTAAAGCATCATTAACCTGTGATAATTAGGCTTCGCTGGGTGATGCCTGAGGGCTCTATTTAAACGGGAGGCTGATTTACCAGTCTGATCGCTGTAGACTAGATTGGTTTGGACTCTTCAGTAATTGCAAAATAAAAAAGAATTGGTAGAGGATTTGGTTGAGAACTTGGTTTGTTGGTGGTTTTGTATCTTAAAGGAGGTGGGGCTTCTGTATTTCACACCAATGAGACATGACGGTACCTTCAATGTTTCATTCAAAGAACTAATTTATGCAGCTTTACAGACTTCAAAGGTCTCTAAGTGTGTGGAAATGAGAAAAAAAAAACAGAAAAGTATTTTCAAACAAGCAAGATTTTTGGCTTTCAAAGACCTGTGACTTCTTCTTTTAAAAGCTTTTCTGTCCTCCACTTATTACCTGTATTAATGGTTCCTGTTTGACCTTGTTATCTGTATAAAAGACTGTCCACGTCCTCAAACAGTCAAGACTTAAAATTGCACCTAAGGACAGTGGGAACAAAATTGTAGACCTGCACCAGGCTAGGCAAGTGGATCTGCAAACAGGTTGGTGTGAACTCAACTGTTGGAGCAATTGTAAGAAAATGGAAAACATACAAGACCGTTGATAATCTCTGTTGATCTGGAGCTCCACGCAGGGTCTCATCCAGTGGGGTCAAAATGATCATGAGAACGGTGAACAAAAATCCCAGAAACACACAGAGGGACCTGATGAATGACCTAAAGAGAGCTGAGACCAAAGAACCAAAGGCTATCATCAGTAACACCCTATGCCGAGAGGTACTCCAATCCTATATTGCAGGCGCACCCCCTGCCTAAGGCCTGTCTGAAGTTTGCCAGAGACCATATGGATGATCTATAAGAGGACTGGGAGATCATCATGTGGTCAGATCAAATGAAAACTTTTTGGAGGAAGAAGAATGTTGAGTTGCATCCCAAGAACAACATACCTACTTTGAAGCCTGATGGTGGAAACATGCCTTGGGGCTGTTTTTGTGCAAAGGGAATGGGACAATTGATCCCTGTTAAGGGATCAATGAACAGGGCCATGTATCATAAGACATTATGCCAAAACCTCCTTCCATGAGTGAGACCATTAAAGATGGAATGTGGCTGGGTCTTCCAGCATGACAATGATCTGGTGTGGCCTAGCTAGTCTTCCAACCTCAACCCTATAGAAAATTTGTTAAGGGAGTTGAAAGTCTGAGTTTTCCTCTATAATTTACAAATTCATTTATTAAAAATCCTATGATGTGATTTCCTGGATTTTTCTCATTTTGTCTCTCATAGCTGAAGTGTACCTATATATATATATGAAAATTGCAGATCTTGTCATCTTTATAAATAGGAGAGCTTGCACAATCTGTGGCTGACTAAATATGTTTTTGCCCCACTGTATAAATTCAGTTGCTTTTAATATCATGACATACTTACCGTATTCTTTAAGACCCAGCGTTTATATAGGTTTATATACTCTTCAACTCCCAAGAACTGACAAAAGGGGCTCTTATTATCTTTAGAGTTCAAGTAATTTATTTATATAGCGTTTTTTACAACAGTGTGTCCAAATCCTAAACCCCCAAAGATCAAGCCAAAGCGACAGTGGCAAGAAAAAACTTCCTGTTATGATGTTATTTTTAGGAAGAAATCTTGGAGGACCATGGCTCAGTGAGGGACTCATCCTCCTTGAGCGGCCAGGCAGCATCGGAGTAGGACAGCCATGTACAGAATTTGTACAGATCAGTTTATATGTGTCCATGTTAAACAATAGCAAAAAATATATAACTATAAGTCCATCCTCCAGGACTGCAACGCTGTCAGTCCAACATCTTTAGTGAGCTGTCAACCGTGTACCTCACAGCTTGATTTACAACATGATTCATGGATGTGTTTTGGGCATACCGTGCAATAAAACAATCCGCGTGTCACTTGCCAGTCCCTTTTAGAGCCAAGTGCGGTCCGACGTTGGTGGATTGCTACCAAATACATGTAAATTATTGTGTCAGGTGGCTGGTACAACTGTGTACTTACGGCTTTCTATAGCGAAAATGGTGATGTTGTGAAGGGAGTTGCTTTCCCTGTCCAGAGGCTTGGCGGTGCTCACAACTCCTGTCAGAGCATCCACGTTGAAATAGCGCTCCAAATCCGTGTTCCGGTCTATGGAGTACCTTAAAACACAAACAGCATGTATGGAAGGTAAATAGAATGTGGGAAAATGACAGTGATTTTATATAGTATGAATAAAAAGTTATTCGAATAAATGCAAAGTTTTTATTGGGAGCTGTTCTTCAGTCTGTTGCACGCAGAGCTACACAGCCTTTTGCTTTATTACTGGAGGCCAATCCACATATTTGTGTCAGTTAGTCATGAATAGGGACCGTGATTGTGAGTTTATATAGTTCAAATGAACAAATCATTATAGATTGAGGATTGTGGCAATTTAAATTCTAAAAATGAACATGTGGAATGAATATAGTATGAGTTGTGACTACGGTGTTTTCCAAAGACATGATAAGGAATGACGCAGTCAAGTTTTTTGTAGGTACTCGTGAAGACCTCCATCCGAGGTGTTGCGTTTGATGGCGATAAAGAACAAACAATTGAACATAGAAAAGCAAGAACCTGTTTTCCAAGGACATAATCATGCTGCCAAGTTTCAGCCTGGTAGGTACTTGGGAAAACCCCTAGTACCTATTGGGGGTTGAGTGAGTGTGTCAGCGAGTCAGACACTAGAGGGGTCTTGTGTATGATGGCGATATCCAACCAACCATTGAATTTAGGAAAGTGAGAAGCAGTTATTTTTTTCAAGGACATAATGCGGAATCAAGGAGCCAATTTTCAGCCTTGAAGGTTCTCTGGAAGACCCTGGTGTGATAGTGGAGGGGTCTTGCGTTTGATGGCGATACTGAATGAATCATGGAATTTAAAAAGGTGATGAGTACTTAGTTTTTTCAAGGACGTGATAGGTAATCATGATGCCAATTTTCAGCCTTGTAGGTACTAGAGAAGAAGGAGAATATGTGATGAGTGAGTCAGTGAAAGCGTTGGCATTTATAGGTATAGGCAACAGCACTGCCTCAACCCTGTAAGTGTCCACTAGGAGAAAAGCAATGTAAATCACGCCGTCTTTCAGCTAAACGAAACAGCGGGCGATAGCAGGTCTGTGGTCACCGCCTGCAGAAGCACTCCTTTATAGGGGGGTTTTGCTAAGTGCTTCTCATTTCAACCTGTTGTCTGTTCCATTTGCACAACAGCAAGTGAAACTGATTCACAATCAGTGTTGCTTCCTAACTGGACAGCTTGAATCCCAGAAGTGCGCTTGACTTGGAATTACATTGTGTTGTTCAAGGGTTCCCTTTATTTTTTTAAACAGTGTATTGACGCATTTTTTGGATTAACCTACTTATGTGAATCCGGCTTTTCCCCACATGAAAATAATGAAGTCCAGATATCGGTCCACACTCACTGATGATCATTTGGAAACCCGCTTGATAATTGGCATCAGCAGCTACTGTTCGGACGCCTCCCACCTGGCTGACCACATTCAGTGCAAATCATCCGAATAATCCTGCTTTGTTTGCAGTCGATTGCCCTGTATTGCTAACAATATCAACATGATGTGTGTAAAAAAGCTTAAACACCAAAGCTTTAAAAGAAAAATAAATCCTGGTAGATCTCGATGACCTGTCTATCTCAGGACAAAAAAGTGTGGACACACCTGGCTTACAGCAGTATCTTTACGGTGCAGTTTTAGCCACTCTTCTGACATTTCCACTTTGAGCTTCAGCATGATGTGCTTTCGTTACAACACTCACTTCACCCGTTAGTAGATGCTCCCGTTTAGGAGACGGATACCGTGGCTGCATAGGGGCTGCTGTGAAATATCAGGCACAATTCGGAAGTAGCCATTCTGGCACTGGCCGTCGCACACAGCATGTTCGGGGAGTGGTTGGGAGCGGTAGAGGAGTGGACCCACCCCACGTCATCTCCTCCACTCTACCCCTGTGCCAATTGCTATAAAGACGACACCTTATATTGTGCCTCATATTATTTATGGTATAGATAAATAGACTGACGGAAATAACTCGCTTCATTGTGTATTTTTTCCACTTACCATATAGATGGACTTTGTAGTTTTACAATTACAGACTGTAGTCCATCTGTTAACTCGCGTTTGTCAGTCCCCAGTTGGTTCTCGTTTCTCTGTCGGTCAGGAGCATCATGGAGCAGGTATCATTTGGGTGGTGGATTGTTTATTGTCAGTTCTGCAGTGACATTGATGCGGTGAGGGGGTTGTAGTGCAGCAGTGCTGCTGTAGTTTCATTGAAATACCCCAACGACACTGCTGGGATAGGAATAATGCACCGACCAAATAATATCTGCTCTGTGTTGGGTCTATTGGGGTTCTGACTATCAGAGAACGGGGACTAACACAGTATGTAATTGTAGAAATACAAAGTCCATGTTTACGGTAAGTGGAACTGATAACATGGACAATAGGTACAGAAAAATGGAGGCCTGTCCAAACTTGTGACTGGTTCTGGAGAGATGAACAAGCATTTATGATTCAGGTGTGATAAAGAGCTGTTTTGCTCAGTGGAATGGGAAATTATCTGCACCTGCAAATTTCAGAAACAGCTGTTAAAACAGATTATATGAAACTGATGGAGGCTCTTATTCATCTCTGGTTATTATGTAAATGCTTACACCAGTCTCCAGACTGAGTGCGTTTTTACACCAATGGGTAGTTTGTTCTGGTTCGAATCATTATACATGGAACATGTTTACAAGCTTTGGATCGTTTCCATGCCGGAAAACATTCAAACACACTTAAATGCGTCACAACAAACCACGAAAGCACATTCTCTTCACTGATTGGTTGGATCAGCCTGGGGCTGGAGCAAGAAAGTAAACACAGAAAGCAGGTCCCGTGTTGCAGACCCACGCATGTGGTTGTGCAATTTAACAATGGAACAATGAGAAAGGTAAGATTTGTTGCTAAATCTGATAATTAAAGCAATGTATCAGGTGGAAGGACGCCGACAGGATGCCAAATAAACCAAATTGTTATTTTTTGGGCCGAGAACTGACTTGTACTGTATGGTCCATGTAGATTGACAGCACTTGGGTGGACCTTTCCTGAATGGAGGATGTGTGCCACATACAAGATTGGACTCATCTGTCAGCCAAAGGGGTTGCACCGCAACCTCTATCACATATAAACCAGCTGTGGACCATATGAGCTTTTTTGTATATGGCTCACATGGCGCTAGCATGTTTGGCGCACGTAGATCAAATGTGTTTTAGAACACGTGGGGCAAATAAATGTTTTCAAACAAGGGTCACTTCTGGCTCACATACAGATTGCTGGTGCCAGGTGACGTCTGTATGCACGAGAGAGAGATCGTAGTAGACATGCTTCCGTGCACTTGGCTCTGGTTCCATCTGCCTTGGACATCATTCCATCTCCTTACATCGTATCTTCAGTGTTGGGCCACGTGTGCCATCCCGGTCAGCATAGACGCTTTCGTCCTTCCGCACCGTTGGGCACACAAAAGCTGCAGGTCCCTGGCACTCCGCCTTCCTTGCTTTCCATTGTTCGATGAACGACGTACCCTGATATCTTCCATTTCATTCAACGGCTGGAACCAACACCTGCCCCACCCACTTCACTTCGCACTTCAGGAAAGACGAAAGCTAGGGCCGGGGTGTGCACCTCCACTGGAGAACATGACATGCCCGCGGACTTGCAGGTAACGTTCTTAGACATTTAGTTATTTTACATTTAGTTATTTAGCAGAAGCTTTTATCCAAAGCGACTTACAAGTATCCCAACTTGACGATTGGGGTCAGAACACAGGGTTGAAACAGGACCCTGGAGCAATGAGGGTTAAGGGTGTTGCACAATGACCCACATTGGTAACTTCAGTGGACCTGTGATTTGAACCCCCGACCTTGTGATTGATAGTCCAACACCCTAACCACTGAGCTACCTTTCCCTCAGACCCTGTTCCTCCCGGGTTTCGGCACCAATGTAATGGGGGGTAAAGGAATGACGACTGCAAACAACTTCAAAATACATCAAAGTATAAGTTTTGGAGATGAATCCAACGTTCCGTCTCAATGGCAGATCTCTCTCCTCACATCATGTGACTGGCATTGTGCTACCATCACAATGATATTTGAAATGTATCCACCATACATGAGGTCAGATAGCATGCTTACCACTAACTCCGTATCAGAGCTCACAAAGTCCACCTCCTCTCAATGTTCTCTGTACCGTTGGTTCGATTTAAATGGGTTAATAGGTGCTGATGGTAAAATGTCTGTACACCGGATATGCCAATGCTGTTTTCGAAGAAAGCAGGCTGTCAGCTCAGCAGTTGTAAGAACAAGGATACGTCAAAGGAGACGACTTGAGGAAGGTCATGTCATGACTGATAATACTTCATCAGGAGGCAGTGGGTGTCTACATCATTGCTTCTCAGAGAGAACTAAGGCGGATCAATTTTAAGCAAAAAGAAAACCAGCAGGGACACAGACACTTTGACGTCGAGTGGATGCCAGAATAACATGAACAAATCCTTGATCAGTCATCATTCCATCTTATTATGGGCACTTCATGCAGAATCCTAGTCAGAAAGAGGCCTTTTCACCCAAATGATACCTGTTCTGTGATGGTCCTGACCAATGGGAACAGAGAACCAACAATGGACTAGAAAAAAAACAAGTAAACAGATGGACTACAGTCTGTAATTGTAAAATGAAGTCAAGAAAAAATACAATAGAGCAAGAAGGAGGTGTGTCCAAACTTTTGATCTCTGTGATGTGTCTATAACCATCTTTACTTAAATCCGGCACTTTTAATGCATTACTAACACATTTATGAAGCTTTATAAAGTATTCACAATGTTTTATAATGCGTGTCATAAGCTTTTGTCAATGTACATAGATGCACATAACCACATTCGTAAAGTGTTCTAAAAACCTGCCATAAGGCTTTATAACACAAAGGGACATAATGCATTATAAATTATATATTTTAACGGTAACACTTTCTATGCATATGGTATTCATAATGCATTATAAGTGGGCTTTATAAAGTATCCATATTGCTAGCTAACATCTCAGCCTGAAAGACAGTGTTGGGAAGGTCGTTCCACCATTCAGCGGTGATGATTAAGATTAGCGAGTTGGAATCACCAGACGACATTCATCACTAGTGTGATGGAAATAACATGCATCGAATCGCCGGTTGCATATTTGATGCATCGATTCAAATCAAAGAATATTTACACGGTTAGTTTGGGGTGGAGGACTAACGCATACAGAGAAACAGATGGACTTCAGACTATCATTTTACAACTACAAACTATTGATTAGTCTGGTGTAGGGCCTCCTTTTGCGGCCAATACAGCGTCAGCTCGTCTTGGGAATGACATCTACAAGTCCTGCACAGAGGTCAGAGGGATTTGAAGCCGTTCTTCTTGCAGGATAGTGACCAGGTCACTACGTGATGCTGGTGAAGGAGAACGTTTACTGACTCCCTCCTTCAAAACCCCCCAAAGTGGCTGAATAATATTTAGATCTGGTGAGTGTGAAGGCCATGGGAGATGTTCAACTTCACTTTCATGTTCATCAAAGTAATCTTTTGAACTCTGCACCCATAATGTTGTGTGCATTGTGATATTTGGAGCAAAACTGTGATCTTACTCTGCTAACTGAACCTTCACACTCTGCTCTTACTGCTGCAATGTGACATTACTGAAGACTGACCACCAAGCTGCTCCAATTTAGCCATGAAACTTCCCCCCACACTAAAATGACAGGGGTTTCAGTTTCATCGTCCAGCCCCTGTATGTGTATATATACACATTTTTTCACACTGTAAAAACTCCAAAGCCATCACTCATTCAACAACAATTGCATTTCAAAGTTGTTATCAAGTTCTCCACCATAGCAAAGTACGAGAAAGAGAGAGAGAGATAGACAAATAAAATGGTTGTTTAATATATAGTCAGAATAACTGTTGATTTCAGGGCCAGGCACACGATGTAAATCACAGGGTGACAGGATTTAGTGGCATGTGTTTGTGTGTTTAACTCTCTTTGTGTGTCTGTAATTAGACATGTGACCGTATTAAGCAGTCAGCCAGCGGAACGAAGCGGCGCGTCTTCATCATCGAGACCATGGGAGGTTACTGTGGTTATCTGGCCAGTGTGGGTGGTCTAGCAGCTGGCGCTGACGCCGCTTACATTTTTGAAGAGCCGTTTGACATACGAGACCTTCAGGTAATTATAATGCACAGCATCAGCCGTCAGTTAAGGACCGTTTTACTACATTAGGATTCCTCCACACAGTGCACCTCTGTGTCCTTATTATTTGGTTAGTGGAATCGTATGCCCCTACCTCAATAACTCAAAAAGTTTTGATGTCATTATTTAATGGTAATAAATAAATAAAAATAGGAGGGGTGTGGTTGGTAATAAATGTGCTTTGGTGCAACCAATATGTTACAATATATATGCAGATGCTTTTATCCAAAGCGACTTACAAGTATTCCACTTAATAGTTGGGTTCAGAACACAGGGTCACACACAGAATCCCTGGAGCAATGAGGGTTAAGGGTCTTGCTCAAGGACCCACATTGGTAAC
>JAOUQT010082225.1:0-10020 GCA_025769995.1 Xyliphius kryptos
CCTGTTGTCTGTTCCATTTGCACAACAGCAAGTGAAACTGATTCACAATCAGTGTTGAACACTAACTGGACAGCTTGGTTTTACAGAAGTGTGGTTTACTTGGAGTTACATTGTGTTGTTTAAGTGTTCCCTTTATTTTTTTTAACAGTGTATATAAGTTTTTTTAACCTACTGTAAGAATCCTAAACTATTTTTAATATGTAATGAAAGTTCTTTTTGACTGAAATAGCTGAGATGTTCATCTCATTACAGTAATTATTAGAAACCTAAACCAAAGTCAATATTTACTTTGCTCAGTCTTTGGTGATAGGTTCTCGTGCTGAGCAACAGAGTCTCCTGAGGGAATCTGATAGCTCAATTTCCCATGAGGTAATTTAGGACCTGATGTGTTGTTACAGAGGTGGAAAGTTCCAAAAATAGCTTTTCTTTGATTAGACACTTCTCCCGATAACAAAAGACCAAGAGATTTTGAAATTCCACCTTTAATTTAATACTTCTGCTTTCTAAATGAACCAATTTTAACATTTGTAAATTCAAAGCAGAGTCACAGAAAGAAAAAAACATCTGAGAAAATAAATGTACCTTTAAAATAATTAATTAAAAAAGTGGAGGCTTAACAACGGCTACTATAACTACAACAATCCCGCAATAAGGTACAAGAGGGAGTGCATTATTGTCAATAAATCACAGGAGTAAGGTTACACCACTTTCTTGTGATTTATTCACAATAATGCATAACCTCAATTGCCGTATTGCTTTTATAAAATGGTTATAAACACACTATAACCAAACAAAACAAAGTTTAATTGTTTTATTCATAAATGTGTAAAAAATAAAAGCAAACTCGCTAAACTGGTCTTCTCGGGGCGCTGGGCAGATACACCCAGGACGGGACGCCAATCCATCTCTGGGCACACACCCTCATTTCAGTCTACTTTAAGGATACATTAAAAAAAAAAAAAAACGTGACTTATTTCAGATATATTACCTTATATGTAACAGTTTTCTGAGTTTCTTATAAATGTCATAAATGATTTTTTGTTTTTTACACTGGACAGGTAACAACAACCCAAATAGGTCGCAGATCAGTCATGCCGTAACAACACAATATAAACTGTTGATATAAAAGCGAATATCTCGTGTTTATCGCGTTCTGCTTATCTGGGTCCTGCTGCTCTCTCCACAAACCTTGATAAATGCTGAAAGTTTATTTAATAGCGTGTTTAATTATGACCCAGCTGTCCAGAACAGCGTGCTCTTATCTGATTTGAGGACGTGAGTCCTGGTTATAATGTCTCATATGAAAATGCAGAGCAGTTGTAAATTAATAAACATGAAGCTGAAGCCGATCGGGGGGGATGTGGAGTATTTTTGTTCCTATTGTCTGTGGTTTCAAAGCAGAACCAGAGCAGGAGCTCTGCCTTTTAACCTGCACTTAAGGGTCCATCTGTCGTGGTCATGTGGGAAAGACGCATTTGATGTTTGTGTGTACAGTATTTTGAAAATAAAAAATGTTTTTCTGATTTTTTTTCACTCACAAAAGAAGGTCTGATTGATGAGTCTCTGGCAGAGGCGTGTATGTTTGTGTCCTGCTCTGATCCTGTGCCTGAAAACATGAATAATTACAGCCATTACATTCTCTCATTACCTTCCTGCTCCTCTCGCCACATTAGACTTTCATCCCGCTCTCCTTTACCCCTCTCTGCATTCTCTCTTTCTCCATCTCCAGCATCTTTTTTTGGCAACGGAAAAGCAAAAAAATTACAGATAGCACTATATGGACAACTACACGTTACAAGCTAACCGATGGATTGCCTAGGACCCGGGCTGGCCTTGGGCCCCCAAACATTGACAACGTTGAGCATCCCTCAAATAGATCAAAATCTGAATATCAGGCTGGGTTTCCATTTTCTCCCCATGCCCGAACCACCGGGTTCTCTGGTTTCCTCCCACATTCCAAAAACATGGATTCAAGGTGAATTGGCTGCTTAAATTGCCCCTATTGTCTTTGTGTGTGAGTGTGTGTGTGCCCAGCGATAGATCGATTAAAAAAAAATTCCTCCAGCGTGATTGTCGTCATGGAAACCCGCTGCCTCCTCCAATTCCCCACTGTATAAACAAAAGTATTTGGACAACTACACATTACAAGCTAACCAATGGATTGCCTAGGCCTTGGGCCCCCAAACATTGACAACGTTGAGCATCCCTCAAATAGATCAAAATCTATTACTTTCAATGCAGTGCTTATCGGAATTCCCCTCAGGGGGCCCCCTCCTATTAACTGCTTAAAATTAGTACACTACTTGCACTCTGGACAGCACACTGGCTTGGTGGTTAGCATGTTCGCCGCTAAGCGGGTTCGAATATCAGTCTGGGTTTCCATGTTCTTCCCATGCCCGAACCACCGGGTTCTCTGGTTTCCTCCCACATTCCAAAAACACAGATTCAAGGTAAATCAGGTATTGTCTGTGTGTAAGTGAGTGTGTGCCCAGCGATAGATCGATTAAAAAAAAAAAAAAATTTTCAGAGTGATTGTCGTCATGGAAACCTGTTGCCCCTATATATAGGTCATGTGTCTGTGTGTGTGCCCAGTCCTGAGTGTATTTGCTCAGCGCCTGAACGTATTTCCCCTGGACACCCACACCAGCGCCACCTAGTTAGTTTGGATTATTTACTCAAGCGATTATGAAGCTCATGTTATTCTGTTATGGTTATACATGTGATATAGACCCTGTATGTGCGTGTTTTAAATGAACGTATAACCAAAACACCTGTTTTTCTGCAGTGTTTCACTTTTCACAGCGCTTCACCACCGTGGTCCCGGAGAGCTGCATGCTGATCCTGCTGGGTCTGGTCCTCGGGGGTGTGGTGCTCATTGCCAACAGGAAACAGCTCTATCAGCTGGATCCTGGCTTATTCTTCCTCTTCTTGCTGCCCACTATCGTGGGAGATGCGGGGTATTTCATGCCGGCTCGGCTCTTTTTCGATAACCTGGGTGCTATCCTGATGTATGCCGTTGTGGGGACTCTGTGGAATGCATTCTGTACAGGTTTCTGTCTGTATGGTGTGAAGCTGGCTGGGGCTATTGGTGAGTTACGTATAATGTACTATAGTAATCATGATAAATGCAAAGCACTAACAAAGGAAACATTGTTTATGGACAGACCGCCACACGCCGGTGTAACATCTGTCTTTTTATGTAGATGAGAAAGTGGAGGCGGGGTTGATGGAGTTCCTGCTGTTTGGTGCGTTAATTTCAGCCGTGGATCCCGTGGCAGTGATCGCCGTGTTTGAGGAAGTCCATGTTAACGAGATGCTTTTCATCATTGTTTTCGGAGAGTCACTTGTCAACGATGCTGTCACCGTGGTGAGTCACATGATCTTACTAAAGCAGTGTTCAGTTACAGGATTATGAGTTTTATTTTATTCTGAACACACTGTGATTTTAGTTAGTATTTTTGAGCTCACACATTTTAGGAAAGGTTCAGGTGAAAGCAATGGCAGGTAATCAGTATGTAGGTCAGCAGATCATCCTGCTGATTCAAATGTGGGGGAAAAGTGGCCGCCATTAACAACTGGACCCTGTGAACTCCAACATGCAAAAGGATTATGGGGAGGAAATACAGGCCAGAACAAAAATGCAAAGTGGAAGAAATGCAACCCGCCTTTTAACTGAATAATAAAATTAATGATAATTATAATAATTTAGAATAATAGTAAATGGCGATCCCGGGGGTTCAAGTGCTTTCAACGGCCATTTCGATTTTTAGAAACAGTAGAGTAACCATGGCAACCACCACTCTAAAGGTCACAAAGCTGTTGGGAATGTTCCAATATACTCTGGACAGTAGAGTAACCATGGCAACCACCACTCTAATGGTCACAAATTTTTTGGGAAACGTTTTAATATACTCTGGACAGTAGAGTAACTATGGCAACCACCACTCTGAAGGTCACAAAGTTATTGGAAAGGTTCCAAAATACTCCAGACTCTAGTAGAGCATGTCAAAAAACAGCAGTTCATACAGTCCATACGGAACATGTTTACATTGACTTTACATTGTATTTTTATCTGTAAAGATGTGTTTCATGTTGTCTGAGTATTATAAACCCAAAAAACTGTGATTTACTGTAACATGTTACACATACAGTATTACAGCCATGTTGATCCCAGAGCTTTAAGTTTAACCCGAAGTTTAGGGTCATCGGAATTGTATTAAAAACAATGTTTGCGTGTTTACATCCTCAGGATTAATGGAATTATTGTATCAAAGGTTCACATTGTTAATAATGCAACGTCATATAAAATAAACCTTTGTTTTATTGAAACTCTGTGCACCACAAATGAAGTTGGACACTTGGTAATGAGATCTCGCCGCGCAAGCTTTGACGTCAGTACAGGCCAATCATGCTTTTCCAAAATGCTGCAATGATTTCTTCATAAGATTTTGTTATAGAGGAAATTGGCAAACAGGAAACTGTTGCCACAAAGCAAACAGATTTCAGAATCTCACTGGTTTTAGCTCAAAATGATCAAAAAGACAATTTAAAGCCTCCAGCTTTTACACCTTATCCTCTGCCCATCCAGGGGAGAACGTCTCGGGCGCTGGGCAGATACACCCAGGACAGGGCGCCAATCCATCGCTGAGTACACACTTACTCACACAGTCACACACACATATACACACTATACAGGGCAATTTAGAGCATTCAATTTACCTTCATGTTTTTAGAATGAGCGAGGAAACTGGAGAACCCGGAGGAAACCCACGCAGACACAGGGAGAACCATGCAAACTCCACCCAGATAGGGATTCGAACCGGGAATCCCCAGCACTGAGAGGTGAATAAGCCAACGTGTCGCCCTTGTGGTTATTCATGATAACTAAATTTAAGATGACTGTATTCATAAAGTAATAGTTCCTCTTAATGGTGAAATTCCAAAGAAATGCAAAGGATTGTCTAGGTTTCACTTGAATTCCCATTTGAATTACAGTACAGTACAGTACAGCCGATTAAATTTAAAAAGTATTTAAAGGACCGTTTAACCCTCCAATAAGAAAAGTTCCTAAAGAAACAAACAAAGGATTTTAAAAAAGCTCATTAGCTTTTTAAGCAGTGGAAAGAAATGTGGAAGGGTGAAGATTTAGAAAAAATGTGTTTCAAACACAGAACCGTAAACTAATTATATACTATAGATTAGATTGTGTAGGAATAATGCTTGTGGTTTAGATCATTAGAGATGCACCTATTATCTCCTACCCATAACAAAAAACTAGAACACCAGAAATGAAAGTCATCACATCTCTTGAGAGAATTGACAACTGGGAAATAAAACACTGCATCAGAGATGACTTTGGTCTGCAACTTTTCATCAGCAGCATTATCATGCAAACAATTATTGAACCTTTAGAACCTTATCTTGTGTTGTAGATTATTTCTTTTCCAGTACGCAGTTACACTTTCAGGCATCAGACAAACTATCGAAAACAGAAACAAAAAGCTATCGATGTCTGTGAAACAGACTGATTTTATAAAACAGGGTGTTCCTGTCCTTAAATCTGATTGCTGAGTCGTTTGTCTACTCATGACATTATTGACAATAATACACACTTCTGAAAGCTTCACATTCGTATTAATGCTTGATATACAATACATTTCAAATCATGTCCCATAAATGAAAATACAGATTAATATAAACAGCGAGCCGATTCCCAATGAGCACTAAGCCTGTTGTGTCAGATGGGAGACTCCCACATGTAAATGTAATACTATTGTAAATGGTAACACCTGCCTGGCACTGATGTTGCTTATTATCTCTCCTCCTGTTTTACAGTAAAAGAGACTGGAAGCAGGCAGATTAGGGAGGGAGTTTTTGCAAACAAAATGAGACCGTGTACATGTTCTCTGAATTTGGAAAATGGATCAATTGGTTTCATTTTGTGTTTGGCAAAATAAAAAAAATTTTGTTTGTATAAACCGCCCATTCCTTGTGTCACACCCCCGAACTTACTGTACACTGGTGCCGAACCGTGACACGGGAGAAATAATTAGCAACATTAATCCACGCAGATGTTACAATTTACGTTATCTGCATTCCATCTGCAGACTCCACCCATCACCCTCTTGCATCACAGGCCACTAAATGGAATTTATTGATTGTTAGAGAAACCGGGAGCCTGTTACTCAGCAATCAATGTTAAAAGTTGTTCTTTCATTTGTTAGTCGCTTTGCATATGTGTCTTCCAAATTTCTAAAATGTAATGTAATGAAATGTTAACAACTGGTCCAAATTATGTCACTGATGACCAGTTTTTAAACCATTTTGTTTTCAAAAGCATTTATAAATCAAATTTTTTTTTTTTAATTATAACATTTTTTATGGTTTTATAAAAGCAATAAGGGAATTGAGGTTGTGTATTATCGTAAATAATTAACAGGGAAGAGGTGTGACTAAAAAAACCTTTTTACCGCGATCTTGCATACCTGATTGCTTTGGTAAGGCATATATGCATCGAACTGCTATTAATACATACTTCAGCCTCTATTTGCATTGAGGTTAAAATTTATGGTGTGACATTGTGAGGTTGAGACAGCAAGGAAATAACATACTATTGATGTATTAACTATGTACTTGTAATGCACAGTCATTATGCAAAATACCCAACTCTCTGGCTAGAATCTGGAATAAATGGCCGAAATGTTGCAGAGATCCTAAACTAATTAACTAAGCAGTTACTTTTGCAGGCTTGAATCAGGCAAGCTTCAACAGCCACAATAAAGATCAAGCATCTGCAGCTGGTATGAAATACAGCATGGTAAAGAAGAACAGCTACGGCAGTTCGTTAATAAACTTACAGAAGATCGATTGTTAATTAATGTAGGATACATGCACGTGTTGCCATTAGGAGTGTAACAGTACTCCAGTCGAAAGCAATAACACTGAGCCCATCCCTTGCCTCCTATTTTGATTGTGCTGACTTTGCAATACCTAAGTATACTACGTAGCCTTTACATTAGGCCTCTAGAGTGCTTCAGAAAGTGCTGATGTAAGCTTAAGTTTCTCCTGTTGGGTGGATGTATTGACTTTTGGTTCAACACACCTGACTGTTGATGAAGTGGGGAGCGTGAAAAAAATGGTTCCTGGTAGTGATTTTCATATTTAACTGAACTTAACTAAATTTACTAAACTTGAATAATGTTTATCAGAACATTACAAACTGATGCAGTATATTCTTATGCTGTATAACATTTTAAAGTGTCATATAATGTAGCAGTAGACATTGGTTAGCACATCGGCTTGTTACCGCTGGGAATCCAGGTTCGAGTCCCGAAATGCGTGGAGCTTCCCTGTTTTCCCCATGTCCGCCCAAGTTCCTCCCAAAGTTTTAAAACATGGATTAAATGTGAATTGGCTGCTATAAATTGCCACTATATAGTGTCTGTGTAAGTCCAGCGATGAATTGGCGCCCTGTTCTGGATGTATATGCCAACTGCCCTGGAGGGGCAAGTCCCTAATAGAGCATTAAGCAGTAGCAATTATATAGCTGGCAAGCTTAACAATTGTCAGAATAATACAGTATGGCATAGTATAGTATTGGACGGTGGGGCCGGGCAGGATATGGCTATACATAGATAGACAGACAGACAGGCAGACAGACAGATTGAATAGGGTATAGTACACACAGTCAGAAATAAAAATACAAATACAAATACTTTTTTCTTTCACACAGTACGGTGTACAATAGTCTACACAGTCTATGATTCTTAGAATCCTTATCTAATGGAATACACGGCACTATGTGTACTTTTTGAAAAACAAAAATGGGGATATTTGTTCCTAAACAGTATATAAAAGTACCTTAATGTTTACAACACCACTGACAAGCAGTTCAATGAGGTACTAGATTTTCGAGAGTGTAGTGTATTTTAGCATAATACAACATGAAATGGAAGAGCAATGCACATAATATTATTTTTGGGTTACAGTAATAGAAAAAGTGTATTAATCACAGCTGCATGATCCTGTTTATAATTTTTGCAACAGAATTGTTTTAAATGCCTCATTTTGAGTCAACACCATCATTTAAGGACCACTTTATGGATGGCATACTGGAGTTGTCTTTCAGTTGCTTATGAGGCCCAATAGCAAACCATACACAATGTGAAATATCTGTCATTTAAACTCATGGCAGGTCTACAGATCTCCCCAAGTCCCAGATCAAGTAATGGAGACAGAAAGAGGATGAGAAACAAAGCGAGATGGAGAGAGAGAGAAAGTGATGAGTCACGAGGCTCCCAGAGGAGTAAAGCTGAAGGTAACAACAATTTTTCTGCTTGATTCAAAATTCTATACAGATATACAATAAGAAAATAGTTTGGTTTACCAACAAATTTTACCTTTTGGATTTTCAGCACTGATTTTAAGTGAAAATTATACACTGCTAAAAAAAATAGAGGGAACACTTAAACAACACAATGAAACTCCAAGTCAACCACACTTCTGTAGAAACACACTTCTACATTAATTGTGTCCACCCCACACAATCAGTAAGAATCCAACTACTAACATAGCTAAGACCAAAGAGCTGTTTAAAGACACCAGAGACAAACTTGTTGAGTTCGACAAGGCTAGAAGGTGCTACGGGGCAAATGCCAAGCAACTTGGTGAAAAAGGATTGTTGGAGCAATTATTAGAAAATGGAAGAAGCTAAACATGACTGTCAGTCTCCCTCGGACTGGGGCTCCACACAAGATCTTACCTTGTGGCATATCAATGTTCCTAAGAAAGGTGAGGAATCGGCCCAGAACAACACGGGAGAAGCTGGTCAATGACCTGAAAAGAGCTGGCACCACTGTTTCCAAGGTTACTGTGGGTAACACACTATGATGTCATATTTTAAAGCCATGCATGGCACCGAAGGTTTCCCTGCTTAAATCAGCACATGTCCAGGCCCATCTTAAGTTTGCCCATGACCAATTGGATAATCCAGTCATGTGAGAGAGTTCTGTGGTCAGATAACGCCAAACATTTTGGCCTTAATTCCACTCGCCGTGTTTGGAGGGTGAAGAATGATGAGTATCAGCCAAAAAACACCATCCCTACTGTGAAGCTCGCGGGTGGAATCATCATGCTTTGGGTGTGGTTTTCTGCACATGGGACAGGACGATTGCACTGTTCAAGAAGAGGATGATCGGGCCATTTATGGCAAAATCTTGGGGAACTATCTCAATCCCTCAGTTAGAGCATTGAAAATAGTTGTGGCTGCTCTTCCAACATGATAATGACCCAAAGCACATAGTCAGGATAACCAAGGAGTGGCTCCATAAGAAGCATATCAAGGTTCTGGAGTGGACTTCAGACCTAAAGCCTATAGAAAATCTTTGGAGGGAGCTGAAACTCCATGTTTCTCAGTGACAGCCCAGAAACCTGGCTGATCTGGAGAAGATCAGTGTAGAAGAATGGGTCAAAATCCCTGCTGCACTGTTTGCAAACCTGGTGAAAAACTACAGGAAAAGTTTGACTTCTGTAATTGCAAACAAAGGCTTCTGTACCAAATATTAACCTTGAGGTTCACAGGTGTTCAAATACTTATTTGCAGTAGTAACACAACACAGAGAAACTATTAAAAAAATCAAACATTGTGATTTCCGGATTTCTTTTTTAGATTATGTGTCTCACAGTGGACATGCACCTAAGATGAAAATTTCAGACCTCTCCATGTAGTAGTGGGAAAACTTGCAAAGTCACAGGGTGTTCAAATCCTTTTTCTCACTCTATATATACACTGTATATAGTGTATGTATGGATATATGTTCGAATATACACAGGGGTTGGACAGTGAAACTGAAGCTCTTTTCATTTTATTGTGGGAGGTTTCATTGCTATATTGGAGCAGCCTGGTGGCCAGTGTTCATTAATTTTCACATTGCACCAGTAAGATCAGAGTGTGAAGGTTCAATTAGCAGGGTAAGAGCACAGTTTTGCTCCAAATATTGCAATGCACACAACATTATGGGT
>JAOUQT010082234.1:0-10020 GCA_025769995.1 Xyliphius kryptos
GAACATCCGCCGCCTCATCAGGAGCATGTCCAGGTGTTGTAGGGAGGTCATACAGGCACGTGGAGGACACACACACTGTTGAGCTTGAGGAATTTCCACTGAAGTTGGATCAGCCTGTCATTTGATTTTGAATAGAATTCTAAATCCAGACCCAACTATTTACATTTTGATGTTCCTTTGTTTATTCCACTGTCTACTAAATAAAGATTTTCACCTGAAATATTTTATTAATTGAGATCTAGGATGTGTTATTCTAGTGTTCCGTTAATTTTTTTGAGCGATTTATACACATTTATACACAATGTGTAATAAACCCTCACCTTCTCGACAGGACGTTTCTGTTTTCCTTTGTTTGAAACTCCTGTTTGCTTTTTTGCCGTATCTTCAGTCTTAATTGAGGGTTCTTGATTTGGCTCTGCCCCCTCTTTCTTTACATCAGTATCAGAAATGCAGAGTTCTGCTTTGTCCGGTTCTGGTACAGTTTCAGAACACATGCTGGTGATGCTCTCTGACTTGATGTTAACCTAAAAAAAAGCAAATCGTAATAGATTTTTAACTGAAGGGTTTCAGACAGCAGCAAAACGGCAAAACACTTTCAGCTCAATTGAACAACAGCACGTGCAAATTGAACGTGTTATGTTTTATAGAATGTTACCATGATTTACAACATGACTATTTGTTTTCAGTAAACCGTTACCTGCGCATCGTCACAATCAACATCACGCTCATCTGTCTGTTTAGGTTTGTTGGGATCATCCTGATGTTTTACTGACAGATTCTGTTTTTCTGTAACTTTGGCCTCTGCCTTTCCCGCCTCTTCATCAGCGTGTAGATCAGCTCCTGTTTGTTCTGTATCCTTACATTCGCCTTCATCCTTAACACCTGTCTTTTCCAGCATCTTTTTCTTCTTCTTTTTCTCCTTTTCCTTTAATTTCCGAACTTTTTTCCTCTGGGAATTTTTTTGGGGGTTTTTGTTAGGTTTATCCTCGAAATCTGGATACTACAAATCAAGGCATAGAAGCACAATGATTAAATTGTGTAGGCGTGTTTAAGTTGATGTGTATGAGGTCATAAGAAAATTTAACTTCAAGTGTGCTACAGAATTAAAAAATAATGGGTTCATTTTGTGATTCAATCCAAATTTACCTTATAATCGTCTACTAGACGCATATATATTGGCCTGCCGTCTATTACAGGAGGTCTGGGCTCGTATTTATTAGCTAGTGCACTGGCTTCCTCTGGTTTTTCAAAACGTAGAACGACCTATGGACAAAAATATACAAGTTAACGAACAGAAGGTAATTTTTTTTGTTTTATTGCCATTCAAAAAAAATAAAATAAAAAAATCAGTGTAAAAGAATAAAGTTCTATCTATAATTATTTTCACATGAAAAGATGTAAAGGTGAAAAACATACGATGGTGAACAGACAAGACATCATATGACCCTCATCCTGTGTTCTTTAATTTACACTGGTCCCCTCCCCCCCCAAATGTACATTTAACATATAACAGCAAAAAATATTAACAGGGTAATGCCATTTGTTGGGAAAACACAGTAAAACAGGTTGAATAGCATAGGTGGCCTAGTGGTTAGCACATTCATCTCTCAGTGCTGGGGGTTCCTGGTATACTTGGCAACGTGGCAATTGTTTTTGAATGAGTGATGGCTTTGGAGTTTATATAGCTGTTACCTGGTCTACACATTTTACAGACACAGTCACTCACCAATTTGTTTATTTGGCAAGATAACTTTCTTCAATTCCGTCTTCATTAAAGTTTTCAGAAAGCAATGCGGTGCTACGAAATCGGACACTTTTAGTCAGATGTCCTCATTACTTTTAAGGCGCAACTCGTAGCCACCTCACGTCTTCCCCTCCACTCTACCCATGGAGCAATTGCTATACGCCTAGTGTCCTAGTGTCTTCCCCTCCACTCAAGGCGTGTTTCAATCGCAATACGCCAAGAGCCTAGCGCCTTCCACTCCACTCTACTTGTGCACCAAATGCTAAACGTTTCGAACAAACGATTTTATGTATATAGAAGGTGTGTGTGTGTGTGTGTGTGTGTGTGTGTGTGTGTGTGTGTGTGTGTGTGTGTGTTGAGGTGTATAGATGAACTTTGTAGTTTTCTCCACACACCCTTTAATCTAACAGTCATGACCATCACATATTCACATGGTGGTGGTTTGTGAGTGTGTTGTGCTGACTGAGCGGATCACTGAGCTGCACTGACAATAAGAGAATAATGCAGCATCCAAAAACTTCCATCCACCAGCAGCTGTAGCATCCTGTGAGCACCGGTGATGGAATACACGATGATCAGTAAGTATAAATAAAAGCTAATACAAAAGCCGTGTAGAAGTGATATACTCGATGAGTTCCGTGTACAGTGATTCTTTGTTGATCCGGCTGTATCTTGATGTAACTAATTAAATACGTAATCATGAAGCTGATACCATGTTCTAATATAAACCCTATGCGACGTGGCAGCTCAGATGAACTGTACTGCATGTTTAGACTTTGCAACTCCATACTCTTCATGATGATCAATATTTGCTTAGTGATCAGCTCGGGGGTTACGGCAAACACCTGCAACACTCTTTTTTGCAGCCCGTATTTATCTATCAGACATAAATAAAGCAGTTATAACAGGTTTCTCGACGTCCTTACGGTGCCACAGTCCTGTGATTATATTGTCTTATAAGGTGGCGGTGCTAACTCACTTTTCCTTCTGTCGATCTCTAGTTGTTCGGATGTTCTGGAGGAGCCCAGGTGAAGACCGGCAGGCAGGAAAAGGGGCAGTTTTTATCTGCCAACCTAAGCTTTGCAGTAGGGGTCATGTCTGCGATGTATCTCTGCATGGGGGTGTCAGGTAAGAACGGAAAGTGCTCCCTAGATTCAGCACCGATGTGATAAAATCACAGACCAGATCAACGGTGGATTTATAAAGATTTTTTTAATGCATTGAATTTAGCTTGTTGGAAATGGTTACCACAACTACTATAATTCCTAATCAACAATGATTCCGACAACTATTAGCATTCCTCATTATCAGCACAACCCCCGCCCTCTACCGAGATTATGGAGACAATTTAGAGCGGTCGATTCACCTTAAATCCATGTTTTTGGACTGTGGGATGAAAACTGGAGAACCCAGAGGAAACCCATATGGACACAAGAACATGGAAAACTAGGAATCCCCAGGCGAACGTGCTTGCCACTAACCACTAACCACTAAGTCACCGTGCCCCCCTTGCCACAGCGAAAATAATCCCTCAAAACAATGTTTCAGACATCGGTTATAATTCCTTATGAACAATTGTTGCCAGAGCTACTATAATCCCATCTTTAAAAAAGGTCACAGCTATTATAATTGCTCATAAACAACGGTTGCCACATCTATTATTATAATGGTCTTTTCAGAGTTTTCGTTTCATTCTTTCCTTATCATCAACTTTTCGATACAACTTACTACTTCATTTTTCAAGCACACACATTTTTGTATACCTCAAATAGTAATACTGTGTATTATATCGGTGCTTTTGGCAACAGTCGTGTAGTAGTATGATATAATATGGACAACATGCAAGTTTATTGGTTAGGGCTATCAGTGTTTAATAAATGTAGTCAACCAAAAATTGCCAATGTGGGCCCTTATGCAAGGCCATTATTGATATGTTAAAATATAGTATATTATAACTCCAACTCCAACCGTCTATTTGGCTCAATTATAGCATCTGCAAAATAATCCCATATAATGTTTTTGTTAAGTAATTAAATTTGGCTTTACTTACTTTAACGTGTCTACCTGCAACAGGAGCTCATCTGAACCCTGCCGTCTCCTTGAGTTTCTGTGTGCTGGGGGACCTTCCCTGGCGAAGTCTTCTACCCTACTGTCTATCCCAGGTGCTGGGGGCCTACATCGCTTCGGCTGTGGTTTTCATCATGTACTATGGTACGACTGCGGGCTTGTGATTAATGGCAGTGCAAACCTTCCAAAGTGAATGAGACAAGAAATACTTACACCGTTAACTTCTGTTCCAGATGCTATAATGCAGTACAGTGGGGGAGTTCTAACAGTTTATGGTCCTAATGAAACTGCTTCCATCTTTGCCACATACCCCACAGAAGGAGTATCTCTAAGAACCAGCTTCCTTGACCAGGTCAGTTCACGTTATTGATTTCAATCATCAAAAACCCACCGCATTTCTATTAGTACAAACGATACCAGTGCAACGTTTGGACACACTCCCTTTTTCTTCATTCTCTATTGCCTCCACTTACCATATAGATGGACTTTGTAGTTTTATAATTACAAACTGTAATCCATTTGTGTTCTTTTGTTTCTGTACTCTATTGGTCAGGAGCATCACAGAACAGTTATAATTTGAGTGGTGTATCGTCAGTTCTGCAGTGACACTGACGCGATGAGGGGGTTTTAAAGCAGCAGTTCTACTGTAGTTTCATTTAAACAGCTCAGTGACACTGCTGGGATAGGAATAATGCACCAACCAAACACCACCTGCACTGTGGTGGTACTATTGTGGTCCTGACCATCAGAACAGAGTAAAGGGACGTACACGCACAGTATATACTGTAGTCTAAAGGAAAATGGACTACAGTCTGTTATTGTAGAACTACAAAGTACATCTAAAAGTCAGCCTAAGTTTGAGTCTGATTTTAGTATTTTAGTGTTTTTTAATCAGTGTTGTATTTTATTTTGCAATTTCATTATGTGACTGATTATGGCAGGTGGTTGGCACGGCAACTCTGTTGCTGTGCATACTTCCTCTGGGTGATAAAAGGAACAGGCCCGCTCCGAATGCACTGCTTCCACCCATCGTGGCAGCCGTGGTGTTGGGTATAGCCATGGCCATGTCCTCCAACTGTGGCGGCGCTATCAACCCAGCTCGAGATTTAGGTCCTCGACTCTTTACACTGACAGCAGGATGGGGCACTGAGGTTTTCACGTGAGTATCAGAGTGATATCTGAGTGTTTTTTTACACGGCTGATTGGCTTCTTAATTCTTTTCTACGGTTATGTCTCATAACTTGTACACAACGAACTTGGTGTTCATTAAGCCATTTCAATTATTCATCATGGGCGACACAGCGGCGTGGTGATTAGCACGTCTGCCTCTCAGTGCAGGGGATCCAGGTACGGATCTTTATCTAAGCAGAGAATTGGAGAGTCCAAGTTCTCGCCGTGTGCGTGGGTTTTCCAGTTTCCTCCAACAGAACAAAAACATGGATTCAAGATGAATTGACTACTCTAAATTTCCCCAATTTATTGTCACTCATTCATTATCATCTGCATCATCCTCTACTAGAATCGTGGGGGCTGTCCCCCATGCCCATCCAGGAGAGAACGTTTCAGATGCTGGGCAGTTACACCCAGGACGGAGCACCAATCTCAGTCACACAGCTACACACACACTCTAGGGGCAATTAAGAGCATTCAATTTACCTTAAATCCGTGTTTTTGGACTGTGGGAGTTACCCAGAGAAAACCCATGCAGACACAGGGTGAATACGGAAACTGCACCCAGATCAGGATTCAAACCGGCAATCCCCGGCGCTGAGAGTCGAACGTGCTAACCACTAAGCCACCGTGTCTATCTGAATGATATATATCCATTATGTTGTGTGCAGTGCTCGGGTCCTATGTGTATTTGCCCAGTGCCCTAAACATTTTCCCCTGGATGGGCTTGGGGAACGCCCTCCCCAAACCCCAGTATAGAATTAAGTGGAAGATAATGACATGACACTATAGTAGGGGTTATACAGTTGCGTAGTGGTTAGCATGTTTTCCTCTCAAAGTTGAGGATCTAGGTTTAAATCCCGATCTGGGTGGAGATTCTACGTTCTCTCCATATCAGTATGGGTTTTCTTTGAGTTCTCTGGTTTACTACAACAGTCCAAAAACATGGATCCAAGATGAATTAACTGCTCTAAATTGCCCAATGTGAGAGAGTGTGTGCTCAAGGATAGATTGATGTCCTGTCTTGGTGTATCTGCTCAGTGCCGGAAACGTTCTCCCATCCCCCCCATCCCCAGCGATCCCATTATAGGATTAAGCAGAAGATAATTGATACCTGGATGGAATTTTTCATCGGCGTCTTGTGAATTTTTTTTTATATCGTTTTTCCCCTCAGGTGCTTTAATTACTTTTTCTGGGTGCCGCTGGTGGCCCCCCTCGTGGGTGCTCTGTTGGGTTCCTTCTTGTACCAGGTCTTCATCCATTGGCATCTTCCAGATACCGAACTTGAAACGACTGAGGATCAGTGTCTGGATGTGAAGTCTCTGAACCAAGGCGAGCGACCCTACATCAAAACCTCTGCCTTATAGCGAGACACGATGGAAATCCATTCCGTTTTAGTTTTCGTATGGAGCATTTTAAACGGGCTCCATGACTCCAAGCGGTTCAGGGGTGAGAGGTCCATTAATTCAGCAACCTAAACTCTGTATATACAAACCAAGCTGCTTTTAATCACCAGATACACTAAGGGGCCCCTTTAGTATGTACACCTTCCAGCGGTTTGCGCTACCACCTCACAGCAAAGGCCCTTTTTGTGTGGAGTTTGTATGTTCTCCCTCTGCCTGTGCTTCTTAAAAACTTTTGAACAGAGTAAAGGGTTGTTTTATAGTCCGTATAGAAACAGATGGACTAAAATCTGTAACTGCAGAACTGCAAAATCCATCAATATGTGAAGTGTAGGAAATAATGTAGACACGAGAGTGGGAACAAGGAGGTGTACCTAATAAAGTGGCCGGTGAGTATAAAACACACATACTGTGAATTTTAGTCTTAATTTGTGAATCCTATCCACAGCCCACACTTGTTACTGAAGTTCTGGGATTTTATGGGAAAACTTTTTATATATCTATCCATAAAATGAGGTTTCTGTCGAGAAAAAATAAATGTTTGCTTTTAAATTCATTCATAGTTTAGAGATGCAAGTAGCACTTCGTTTCAGTTGTGATTGTTTAAAGCACTTTATTTGCTAAAAAAACGCACAGTCTGGGGATCTTTTCATCTATTCGCTCCGTATTTAAGATGCTTTTACTGATTTAGTTTGCAGCGAGTCTCTTCACAGGCTACCTATCTGTCACAGGGCAGACGCACAAACACATCGTCAACCTAAGAGCAGGTTAGTACCCATATTTCAACTGCTCTGTGAGGCCGAAAATGTTAATGATGACTGTTATTAAGCTGAACCAAAAGGCTGAGCTTAATTCAAATTTAACAATCTGTAAGATGGTGTGGTGATTAGAAATTATTTCTGTCAGTGCTGGGGATCCGGGTTTAAATCCCGATCTGGGTGGAGTTTTCATGTTCTCCTTGTGTCTGCATGGGTTTCATCCGGGTTCTCTTGTTTACTCCCACATAAATCCGATGCTCCAAATTGCCTTTATCTAATTTTCCCCTATATAGTGTCTTTGTGTTTCTGTGTGAGAGATTGTGTGCCCAGCTATGGATTAGTGCTCTGTCCTGGGTGTATCTGTCCAACGCCCAACTTTGCCCTCTTAATGGGCATTTGGAACCCCCCCTCCCCTTCACCTTGACCTCATGTGGGCCAGACAGAGACGGCCAAAAGGCTGGATGTTGCCCATGGTGGGTGAGGGGAGGCAGTGTGCCCAGGTCCGCTTTACATAGAGGCTCATGTTGTTACAAGGAGAACATGCAAAACATCAGAAAATGTTTGAACCCCACAGCTTTGGAAGCAGCATCCAAAACGGTGCCTTTCTATTTAATTCTGTTTTATAAGAATTATTAATGTTAAAAAAAACATCGTATAAAAGTAATGTCTGCTCATTTTCATATGAATAAATGACTTTTCTCGGAGGCCGCAGTATGTTTTTACGATTTTTTTCCCCAGTATTTAGGATTATTTTTTACTTGGTGCAGTCGGATATATAACCACTAGAGGGCAACCAAACGTAAATCACTGACTGTATTTTAATTCAACAAACACAAGATGTACATTTCTAGAGGACAGTTATATATAAAAGATAAGAACTATTTTCTATCTAAAAAAAAGTTTCAGATAAAATACACCCACCGGATACTTTATTAGGAACTCCCTGTTCTCCCCGTTTGCACACTCATCAGCTCCACTTACCTTATACTGTGGATTCACGTTGTAGTTCTGCAATTACACAATCTTAATATGTTAACACCAGAGTATAATAGTAATGTCTTCTCATTTTCGTGTGACTTTGAATTGAGCCTACTGCATGTTTTGACGTATTTTTTTTAATTACCAGTACTGCTGTTCTGAGAAATGTACTCAAATCATACCTGGTCAGTACAGAACACAGTAAATATTACTATAAAGTACATAAAGAAACAGCTAAACAGTGGAAGATGCAACAGCTCCAGCACCACAACGTTGACCACACCCCCCCCACACACACACACCACCCCCCAGGGCTGTGTGCTCGGTCCCCTGCTGTTCACTCAGCAGACATCTGTGCAGCAATGCACAGCGCGAATCATATCATGAAGTTTGCAGACAACACGACCTTGTCCCTCAACACCACCACCACAGCCAAGAAAGCCCAACAGTGTCTCTACTTCCTGTAAAGGCTGAGAAAGGCACATCTTCCACCTCCCATCCGCACCACATTCTACAGAGGAACCATCGAGAGCATCCCGAGCAGCTGCGTCACCGCCTGTTTGGGAACTGCACCATATTGGATCTCAAGTCCCTGCAGTGGGTAGTGAGGACAGCTGAGAAGATCTCTCAATCACAGACATTTACACCACAGGCTGCATCCACAAAGCATCCAGTATTGTGAACGATCACAAACCCCCTTAAACACAAAACATCTGGGCCCTCATATCCAGACTGTGCAAAAGTTTCTTCACCAGGTTCAGACTCCTGACCAATCACAATCAGGAATGAACAACACACACACACCCAAACCAAAGATGGACAAATTACTGCTCCAAAAATAAAGGGAGCACTAAAATAACACATCCTATATCGCAATGAATAAAATATTTCAGTTGAAAATCTTTATTTAGTAGATAGTGGAATGCGTTAGGGACAAAAGAACATAAAAATGATAAGAATGTAAATCAAACTTATTATCCCATGGAAGTTTGGATTTGGAATCATACTCAAAATTAAAATAGAATATCAAATGACAGGCTGATCCAACTTCAGTGGAAATTCCTCAAGACGAGTTAAAATGAGTGCCCCCTGTTTCTACCAGTTGTCTGTTCCATTTTCACAACAGCAAGTGAAATTGATTCAAAGTGTTGCTTCCTAACTGAACAGGTTGATTTCACAGAAGTGTGGTTTACTCAGAGTTATATTGTGCTGTTTTTGCTGCTGAAAATACACTGTTTACAAAGATAAATATATTCATATTTACACCTCTGTAATTAGGGGGTGGGGTCAGTGGCAGCTTTGGTCATGCGCAGTTCTGTTTAAGTTTCGGCGTGGAGCGATGTGGGTTCTCTGAGCACTGAGAGTAATGTGGAACAGGGCACATGGACAAAAACTAAAGAACATGTGGGTCTCACCACAAAAAGGCGTGAAATATAGTAACAAGCTCGCTAAGTTTGCAACAGTGGCCAGGCTCATATGACGTGATTGTGCAATAGTACAGGTGGGAAACATTCTCGGCGGTCTGGACACTGATGAACTAAGATGAAGTTTCGTGTTTACATCCTTTTGAAGCTTCTCACTTCCTGTCATATATATACTCTTTATACATTTCCAGAACTATGTTCTCTGTATTAGATTCTCTATGTCATGCAGGTATTATCATTAAAGTGGATAATCACAATTGTAACAATTGTAATAATACAATTGTATGTCTTTCTTCTACGTTTTACCCTTTATTATCCAGGGGTCACACAGGGACGACGAACTCGCATATTAGACTTTGTAAATTATTTTACACCGGATGCCCTTCCTAACACAACCCTCACCCTCTACGGGGCTTGGGACCCACAGATTATGGGGACAATTTAGAGCAGCCGATTTACCTTAAATCTATGTTTTT
>JAOUQT010082242.1:0-10020 GCA_025769995.1 Xyliphius kryptos
ATATTAAATAAAGAGAACAGAATAAAATATATTTGTACTTATCTTTATAAACATTTGAAGTGAGAAATAATAATAATAATAATAATAACAATCTTGGTGCACATTATAAAACAAACAGTGCTGTATGTGTGTGTATTTGTTTCACTCGGTGAGGAAGTGCTGTGTGTGTGTATTTGTGAGAAAGTGCAGCTCTGTCTCTACACTGTCTACACACGCTCTGTTCTTTAGGAAGCCACGAGTTCTGATAGTGAACGTGTGGGTGTGTTTGTGTGGGTGTACTTTGTCAGTGAGGTTCTGTGTTTAATGTCCTGGCAGTTTAGGGACAAATAGCACTGCATTTTGCTTTATGCTAGTTTGTGTGTGTTGTAGTTTTCTTTTGTCCAGCTGTTACACTGTTGTCACCAACGGGTGAAGAAACTCTTCTCTCTCAGTCTCTGTATGTCTATGTTCGTCTTTCTCTTGTTCTCTCTCTTTCTCTCTCTCTCTCTCTCTATGTGTGAGATTGCTAAATTGCTCCAAGCAAAATAGTAAACTAAAGAATGCCAAAGAAAATAAATAAAAAAGAAAACGTGCAAAAACATTTCCACGTGTTTTTTATTACCTTGTAACTTCCCTCCGTCTGTGACGTCACACTGAATAAAAATCGAGTTTTCTTCTCCATATTGATCATCCAACTCTTTCTTACACTCCTCTCCGACCGACTGGTTCAGATCCACCAGTGCAACCTGATCACACACACACACAGAAATAGATAGAGAGAAACAATGAAAATAAAACATATAGAAAGCTAGAAAAAATTAATCTGCTCCTACCTTAGCAAGGTTTTCCAGCAGGCTCTCGGCTGCAGCTCTCCCGATCCCCTGCGCTCCTCCGGTCACCAGCGCAACTTGCCCGCGCAGCGCCATTTACCGCCGCTGCGAGCTCCAGCTCTCTGCGCCGCTCTATAAATGGAGCCGAAACAGAGAATCGATTCCTCGCATAGAACCGACTCTTTTATGAGCACATTATCTTACAGGGATTCGCAAAAGCGAATAGAAATAACAGAGGTTCGCCTGTTTGTACAGGGAGATTCACTCGAAAGAGGCCCTGAATATTCTCTAAAACACGCCACTGTGAATAATGTCTAATGAATTGAATGGAACCGGAACATTAGAACCATTAAGGATTTTCTAAAAAGAAAAATGAAGAAACTCAGTTAATACACACACTCTTACAGAAGAAAGGTTTCTCTAAGTGAATAAAACCTTCCTGATTGACTGAACACTTGTGACCTGGGCGTAGCACCACATTGTGAGCCCTATGAACAATCAGTTCCCAGGAGTCCCTCTCAAAATAACATTTATAAAAATCTTAATAATATTTAAAGGAAAATAAAATTTCAGACAAGAGCAAACTTAGGGCCCTACTAACTCGGTCACACTTTTCTCCCCACCACACTAAACTAGGATTATGCAGACATATAAAATGAATGAATTTCCACAGGTTTGGTTGTTTTTTTTTAATGAATAGTAAGCATTTTCTTACCAGTGGAGGTCATTTTTAGTCAGAGGTAGGTGTAAGTATTCCATTTGCTCATTTTTAAAATCAAATCTATGTTTGTTTTTTTAGGATCTGGATATTTTTCAGTTGACTGTCAGGACACAGGTCTGACTGTATTTCTGTAGCAGCTCTAGTTATTCTTGTACAGCCTGAACTCTGGTGTGGCTGAGCGCTCTAATATGAAGGAAAATTAATTAATTTAAATGTTAAATGCTGTTGGACTTGGACTGTAGCCCTGTCTCACTCTACACTCCTGGTAGATGTGTTCTCTTACTGCTAATTATTCAGTGTACATGGATTTTATAATATCAGGTGTTTTACCCTGCAGGACAAAACCGGAGCACACAAATGAAACCTGCAATCACCACACAGAAATTTCCTGGGTAGTCCCACCTGGGGATCGAACATGACCCTTCTTGCTGTGAGGCACCGTCTCACTAACACATTAAAGGTTAAAATATCAGTGCTGGAGCAAAATGTACACACAAACAATCAACCAATCAAACAAGAAAACCATATAAATAACAAATTAACTAATCAGCTAACTAACTACAATTCCAATAGTAGTAGAGTTTCCAACAGAAATTATTGGGTAGCACAAACACCTCACAGAATGAAGGGCCTGAGTTTCATTTCCAGGTTTGGTATCGTGTGTCCATTCTAGTTGGAGTTTTTTCTTTTTTCCTCTGGGTACTCCAGTATCTTCCCACAGTCTAAAAACATGTGGTAGGCTAATTGTGTCACTAAATTGTCCATAAATCTGACACAAGATTGGGAGGCTTAGTCAGCTTACCCCATCCTACAAAGCAGTGACGGGTAGGACATGACAACATAATCCCCTATTGGTCTTTACATCATTAAGATTTCCTGCAGCTTTTCATCATATTAATATAAACAATATAATATACTTATTAAAGTAAAGACATCAAGGCTGACAGTTCTCTCTCGACATCATGACTCGTCTCTGTTTGCAAAGAGGAAGCTTTTGGTGGATGCTCATTTATACTCAACTGCTAGGTCCTGACCCGTTACCGGGTAAATTTTCTAACCTAAAGTTGTACAGCTTTACAGAAAAATGTGATTTCTATAAACTTTTATTCCATATTTTGCCCACATCCCAACTTTTTTGAGTATGATGGTTTTTTTGTCAATAGGGCCTCAGCCGTGTCTAAATAAATAGGTTGAGGACTGGGGACCAAGAGGTTGCCGGCTCGATCGCCACTCTAGTCAAGTCATGGCTGAAGTGCCATTGTGCAAGGCATCGAACCCCAAAACTGCTCCCCGTGCCCCTAAATAAGGAGCAGCACACTTCTCTTTCTAATGTGTAGGGGTCATTAGGTCAGTAAAAATGTAATGTTTTTTAATTCCTATACATGTCATGTCTAAAAAGTCTAAAATGTATGAATTATGAAGTGTGTTGCCCCTTGCTAGCCCCTCATGAATTGAGGTGGGCTCTAAACACCTTTGGGGAAATATCTTAAAAAATGGCCAAATATTATAACATCTTGAATTCCTGCCTCAATTAGAGGATTTCAAATATCTTGGGTGAGAGGAAAATGGAGCATTATATTGAGATGCGTAGCGATGCAGCGGCCGCAGTCAGTTACTAATTGTGCAAGTGGGTGGCACAGTGGAGCAGTGAATAGTGCTGTGCCCTCATGTCAAGAAGTTATAAGTAACTGCATTAACACGTTTAAAATTTTATAGGGATCAGTGTTTTTTGGTGATAGCTTTTTACTTCCTACTTTTACTACTAATGCAGTGGGTATTGAAGAAAAAGGTATAAACCTAACTCCTCGTGAAAACCAGTGAATAACAGTAAAAATCGTGCTGTGAGATTGGGGTTAGGGGAAATCATTTTGACATGAGAATTATCTCCTATGTGCACTGGCAACACCAGTGAGAAAAGAAAAAATAATCTTTTTTTTATTTTTCAAAGAAGAATAATAAGAACAATTATAATGGTGACAGTTATAATGGGTGGATGAGGAGATCTCAAGTAGGTGTAAAAATATTATATAAATGAAGATGTTCCAGAATGAGTCAGGAGGAGGAAAGGACAATGCGATTTCAAACTCTCCCGTGTCTCCATCTAGTGGATCAATAAAGAATTTGTTTGAAAAATTAAGGTGATTATCCATCTAAAGTGCTTAATGGTATTTATAAAAAAAAACAATATCCACAAATATGTATCAATACACACACACACACACACATATGTACACATTTACATAAGTGCCATGAAAAATCATGTTAGTAATTTTAGGATAGATCATCTCATTTTCCTACTTGTGAGGAAAACAAATATTTTTTTGGAGGAGTAGAAGATAAAGAAAGGAACATCTTAATTATATTCAGCATCATAAGAGTCCGTAACAAATAGGTGTTATACTAATTTTCTAACAGATAATCCAACCCCCAAAGTGGAATCAGTTGATCCCGCCCGAAATAAAAAAAAACAGGTTGGAGGAAAGAAACTCTTCGGTTAGGGTAAGCGCTTGGACAAGGTTAAGGTTAGGGTAAGAATCGAATTGTTTTAATACTATACATTAAATGCTTCATTTTCACTGATTCTCTGGTCAGATCCCGTTCTAAAAAACAAACCTGAATTTAGAGCCAGGGTCTGGGCTAAAACAAAAAAGCAAAAATCAAGGGCTGTGTTCAGAGCAGAGGTCTAAGGTTAGGGCCAAGGATTCAAAATTAAGATTTTGGCATAAAAGTAAGGTTGAGGATAAAATTAGGGATTAGAATATGGATATAGGTTGAGGTTAGGGATAGCGTTAGGATGTAGGTTGGGATAAGGGTTAAGGATTAAGAATAAGAGGTTAGGGTTAGGGGTTGGAATTAGGGTTAGGATGTGGGTTAGGGTTTGGTTAGAATAAAGGTTAGGGTTAGGGATTTAAAATAAGGGACTGAGGTTAGGGATAGAGGTTGGGATTAGGATAGGATTTTGGGTTAGAGTTAAGGTGAGGATTAAGGGTTAAATTTGCAGTAAGATCGTAGCTGAGGCTCGAGCAGGAAAGCCCATCCTAAAATTATTACACCTATATGAATACACACAAACATGTTCCCGTACATGTCCATATATATCACATATTCCATTTTCCCTCCCAGAGAGTTCCAAACTTGAGAATACATCCTAAGGTCCTTATTGCCATGTGTTATTAATAAAGAAATACACAAATAATAAATCTAATACAATTCACACACAAACAAATGAAGGATAAATTTTCAGGAGAAAAGAAAGTTAGTATCTTATCACTTCACACCATTAGTAATATTATTTGGACCTGTAAGATGAGCTCAGGTTATTCTGAGCCTATGTCTATATACATTTTTAAAGGTCTAAAACACCTAAATGTCCACAACCTGCTAGTATATAGTGCATTAAAGGGAAAATGCTAAATGTAAAAAGTACTATATGTTGTTATTAATACAAACCAGTGAAATCAAACCACAGCAAACCAGTTTACTGGCAGGAGAGGACCTAAATACACTGGCAGGAGAGGACCTAAATACACACACGCGCACACGTATTTTTTTCATAATTATCTTGAAATCAGAAATAAACTCATAATTTGTGATTAAAACCATCTGGATAGAGGGTCTGTAGCTCTCTAATCCAATAAGCTTCCCTCCTCCTTCTCTCAAATACCGACCATCGATTGCAGCTCTCTAGACCCGTTATTTTAAAATAATCCAAACCTATTTGAAAAAATGTTACTTTTATGATTTTTAATATTATACAAATGTTGTTTTAGACGAACTTCCATTGAATATTTTGTCTCTCCTATATATTTTTTATTACAATGTGCACAGGTGATCATGTAAATGAGATTGCATGTAGTTAGTGTAATATGTTGATCTATTAAAATATCTTGTCCCTCTATTTTAACGAATGACAAATGGTGCCAATGAAAAAACCAGTCTGGGGAAATCGTTTTTGGACGTGCCACAAACTTGGATCTTACCAACAGGTCTTTTAAATTTTTATTTTTCTTATACGCTGAAATGATTTCATATTTTTCTAATAGTGGAAGTCCGAAATGTTGTTTTAATCTTTGTGTTTATTGTTCTAGAGAGTTTAGAATATGTTGTAATTAACGGGACGATATCTCTGGTGTCTGGTTCCGTTACAGGCCTCGAGATGTTCAACTGACGAAGGGTTTCGGATTTAATGGTTCTCAAGAATCATTTTGAATAACCACGTTTTCTCAACGCCTTAAACAACACCCGAATTGCTTCCTCAAAGTGTTCTAAAGAGGTACAAATTTTATGAAATCGAATCAATTGTGATTTAATCAATCATTTAAATGTATGCCTGGGATGATAACTGGATTTATGTAATAAACTGTGTGTATCTGTAGGTTTGAAGAAGACTTTTGTGTGTAATGTTTTTTGTCCTCCTTCCTCCGGTACAAACAAAACAGTAGTATCTAAGAATAAATATCAAAATATTTGTAATACATGGGAGGTAGGTGGGTACATTTAGGAAATAATGTCTCCTCCCAATCCGCCATGTAAATATTTGCATATGCAGGTGCAAACTTTTTGCCCATTGCAGTCCCCTGCAACTGCAAATACACCTGGGAATCAAACTCTAAATCATTCCTAGTTAAACTAATATCTAGCAATTGTAATATTTGTTGATCAGGGTAGTTCACTAAACATTTTTTAACCGCCTGTAACCCGTCGGTGTGTTTATATTTGTATACAAACTCTCGATGTCTATAGTAAAAAGAAAAGCATTGCCAACTACCTTTTGTACAAAATCATTAAGATATCCTTAAGATAACTACTATGATTTTGAGAGATTGGATTAAGAAAATGATCGATATATTGGGCCACGTTATAAGTTTCACTTCCACAATCAGAAACTATGGGTCGGCCCTGAGGGATCTCGAAAGGGACCGTCCACGTCGCTGGATCTTTAGTGAATTTTAGGTAAAAGGTAAAATTGATGCATTCTTAATCCGGTCCTATTGAGTAATTATATTGTTTTAATGTACTATGTACTTTTTGAATTTTAGATCCTGTAAAATTGTATTGACCATGATTTGAGTTTGGGACTGTGTAGAGTGGAGACTGTGTAGAGTGATCTAACAATTTATAATTTGTCATTATCTAACTGCCGCTTAGCTCCCAGCAAGTACTGTTGTTTATCTAAAATAACTATACTCGAGCCTTTGTCTGCAGCTTTAATGACGATGTCTTTCGTTTTATTTATTAGTTTAACCAGAGCCTTGCGTTTCTTTGTTTTAATACAGGAAAAATGAATTCCACGAAAGATATTTAAATTTGATTGTATTAATTCACAGAGTGGTTTATTAATGGCATCTATTGATGGTTCCCATGTAGATTTTTCTATAAATGGGACGATTGATTTCTTATTATATTTATATTGAAAGAAATCTAACAATTTAAGTTTAGTCTATTAATTTTATGGATATCCCTTAATAGTTCACACCGATCATTTTTATCCGGTACTGGAATAAATGTAAGACCCCGATTTAATAATTTTTCCTGTGCATTTGTAAGAATAAAAGTTTTGGAGAGATTAATGATGTGATTTATATTTTTAACTACATGTGCCGAGGACTTTTTAATATTGAAAAGTTTAACTGATCTAACCAATAATTTAGAATCTGGAGAGCAGTTTCCTTGGTCCAATGAACAGGATCCCTAGGATTTACTTTAAACCTCAACGGGCTAATATCTTGTAACGGATTACCATAATTCCAAATAAAATCATTACATTTCTTCAGGTTTTATTGTTGTTTCTGTAATAAATCTGAAAAAGAATCAGCGGTGTATAAATAGTGGCATTAGGGAAGACTGCTTCAGCCACTCTCCACAGCTCCTGCAGTTTCTTGGCAGTTTTATCTACCTGCCGGTCCTTGTTGTTGAGCCCGACCGACAGGATTACCTTTTGGGTATTGGGGTTTGGAGTCAGCTTTTGCAGAACCTTAGCCATATGCCAAAAATTAGCACCCGGAAAGCTATCTATCTGAACCTCCGGATGATCAAATTAAGGTATTCTCGCCAGATTTGAGTCCCCAAGAAAAACAATGGGCTTAGTAACTTCCAAATTCCAATCTGTAATTTTTTTATTTGTTCTAGCATGTTCAGTAGGTTTTTGAATTTGACCTCCGTTTTATGTGGTGGTCAGATGTTGTGATGTAAATTAGATGCTATTGTTCTACTCGCATTGAGCGGTCTTAGGGGTAATGAGATGGCAGAAATGGAGGATTCAGAGCGGGTTATTCAAATGGTAAAATATCCCTTATTTGACCCATCCATCATACCCTCTTCTCTGCCTTTCTCCAGGTCCCCCACTGTATGTTGTTGTAACGCATCTGAAGAGAGCAAAGCGAGATCATTAAATGAATCTGGTACTACAACATTGCTAAGAATTTAGCTGGAATTAAATTTACCAGCTGGAGATTTTAAATTCATCTCATTTTGAATGTTAGGTTGACGGTGAATTTCAGCTTTAACAATACTAGTTCTGCCGAGGCTCACTCCATCCCCATTCTTCTCCAATGACTGTCCGACTACAGTTGGGACCTGTGGACAGACTACAACAGGTAACACATTAAATTGTGAAAATGCCTCATTTTGTGTATGCATGTTGGTAGGTGTCCATCTAAGCATTAAAGTTTCTCTTGTTTGTTGTATTACCTCTTCCTTAAGTTTATGCTTAAATTAATTTTTTTATTTATTACTCAACTGGTGAAAATGGACCCATGGAATTATGTAATTCAGATAAAACTTCCCTATAGTCTTGTGAGAGAATCTGCATATTTGTCCTCATCCAGGTTTGAGTGTTTTCTCTAACCTTTTCAAGGGTGGTCTGGCTGGGACATGAGGGTTTAATGAAATGTGTAATTTTTTGTGCTTATTTATTCATGCCTTTAGGAAAGCATCCTGTCATGATAGCTGTCTCCACTATTTGACTGTGGTGTGTAGCGTGAATCAATTTAAAATAAGTTTTACGGAGTTGTCGGTCCAAAACCATCTTATCTAAAAATGACTTGTGTGCAATCATGTTCTGACTCCATATTTTCAAGTGTTTCTAAAACTGAAAATCTATTACTTAAGGAAACCATACTTGCTTTTACACCGTATAAACCATAAGTTTAAAAAAAGCCAAAAAGGAGGAAACAAACCTTCTATAATGATGCAGTCCAATTTGCTTGTCCAAGAAGTAACAAGGGTTCCTGGGGAGGTTGATAACTCACGAAGGTCTCATTTAGCCCTCTAATCTGAACAGTTGAAGGGGTTTCCTCTTCTCCACTTGATTTCTCTTATTGGTTGATTTCAAAATAAATTAATTGAAATTAAAATCTGTATTTTCTAAGGGTTAGGGATAGGATGGGGTTAGGGTTAGGTTTAAAAGTAATCCATGGTCTGGAACAATCCAGTAACATGTTGTGCACGGTCCTTCCCAGGAACTTCACCAATGCTATCAGAGTGCCCGGAAATCATCCCTATGTAAATTTAAGTATCGTTTATATTAATTTTTCCTTTTCTTTTAAAGAACCATACTCCTTGTTTGCTAAGATTTCAATGGGATTTGTATATTACGTTTGTATTGTGGATGAAGATTGGGCCTAGTGTACCAGATAGGGCTCAAAATTTAGATTTGGTGTTGGGACTGGGAAGTAAATTAGGGTTAGGGTGGTTAGGGTTAGGATGGGTTAGGGTTAGGATGTGGGTTAGGGTTAGGTTTTAGGGTTAGTGTTATGGTTTAGGGTTTAAGCCCCTTTTAATGCACTGGCCTATACATTTTTACTGTATTGACATTGTATTGTATTGCTTGTGTCCTACCCTTACAATGATAATTAATCAAATTAATAAATGAAAGGACAGGAACAAAAGATAATTGGAGAAGTTCCCAGCCAAGTTGTCCAACATCCCCTCCCATCCAATACCCATCCGATGCCCCATTAAAACCCCCCCAAAACACTCTGTGTTTATCCTTGAACACTAGGACTCCTGGTGACCTCCATGGACCAACTGCTGTAATTCATAATTGCTTTTCACTGCAAACAAAAAAAGGGGAAAAGAAGATTGCATTCTAAGAATCAGACAATCCATACAAACAATCTAGTATATTAAAATTGTCCTGGATGACCATGGATGTCCCTATGCCAAAACATTGATTATAACTTACAGAGATGTTAAATGTGGGTTGGAGTTTAGGGTTAGAGATAAGGGAGGGCTTAAGTTTAGGCATAGGACAAAAGGTTAAGGATCGCAGAGAGGGTTGGGATTTGAATTGTAAAAAAGGTAGGGTTAGGGTTGGAGGGTTAGGGTTTAGGGTTAGGGTTAGGGTTAGGGTGGGTTAGGGTTAGGGTTAGGGTTAGGATGTTAGGGTTAGGGTTAGGGTTAGGGGTTAGGATGGGTTAGGGTTAGGTTTAAAAGTTAATCCATGGTCTGGAACAATCCAGAAACATGTTGTGCACGGTCCTTCCCAGG
>JAOUQT010082270.1:0-20161 GCA_025769995.1 Xyliphius kryptos
CCTCATTGCTCCAGGGTGCTGCATCAACCCTGTGTTCTGACCCCAACCAAGTTGGGATACCTGTAAGTCGCTTTGGAGAAAAGCGTCTGCTAAATAACTAAATGTAAATGTAGAGCATGTTTTGCAGAATTTTTTGATACCAAGCAAATGGGGTTTGACTGAAAACCCAGAACTAGTTCACAGAAGTAGGTTTTTCAAATTTTGCCAATTTGCAAAAAATGAAGTGGCCATAGCTCATGGGTTCATATTGCAAAGTTGTTGATTCTGAGTCTGGGAAAAAATGTATGTAGTCTAGGAAAATTTTTGGGTATATTATAGTGATCTTTGTTATTGGAAAAGATGCACATCAGTGCATCAGGACGATCTTTGCTGACCAAGAAAAAATATAATGATTATAATAAACATTTATAATAAGAATAGGAAGCAGAAGAACAATCTGAGCAAAAACAATAAGGTTTTCAAGAACTTCATGGTTCAGCCCCTAAAATAATAATAATAATTGTTGTTGTACATCTTGTTTTTGTTTTCAACATGAATTATAAATGGATTAATTGACTTATTTATTTATGTTTTTCTCCTGCCAGCGCGGAGATGTGTGATGACAAGCATGACTTCACCATGTGCCCACTCTGCGACACTGTGTGTGATTACTGGAAGTTAAGCACGGCCTGTGGCACTGCCCGAGCTAGCCATCTTTTTGACAACCCAGGCACTGTATTCTTTGCCATTTTTATGTCTCTTTGGGGTGAGTGTTATCCTTCTCGTTTATAATTTTTTTAATTAAACTTATTTGTGAGTACAACCTCTTACATAACGTGATTATAGTTAATAGGTAATATGAATGCAGAACAATATATTTCTGTTTAAAAATGAACAATCAGCATCAGCATTCCCTTGCTCTGATGGCCCAAAGACCCAAGAGCTGGGCTGTGTTAGTAAGCAGATCTGCGCGTGTGTCTCTATGGAGATGGAGATAAAGACTTGTGTGTGTACAGTATGTGTGGGAGATTAACAGTCTTGGTGTAATGTTACCTGTGTCTGTCAGTGGCTGCGTGGGCTCGAGATTCTCGTCATCGGCCTTTTCTCATATAGCCTTTGTAAAAGCACTTTGTCTTTCACTGCTATGTGCCAGTGGGGTATATGCATTATTTCAAATAGCCAGACGTCCATGAAATGGGGATTATGCATATGCATTTGTTTTTGTCTATAGTCATGCACCTGCAGCAGCTGATATTTATTTGCTTTCACTAATGCTTTTTAAATTAAGTAAACATTTCTGTAGGTTTTTGTTCAAGGTGAATGGAGAGATTTTCAGCTGCTCATTTTGTAATAATATCTGGGATGTCAGGATACAAATAGCATTTATAATGGAGGAAATTTAGACCATCACCTACTGATGTTGTGACTACTAGTTTTAATATATATATATATCATATGTCTGGCCTCATTTTATTTATCATTTTTATTTCTCTCTATTTTTCCCATGGCTCTTTCATTCAGTGGTCATGTTTCTGGAGTACTGGAAGCGCAGACAGAACACTTTGAATTACAGCTGGAATATGACAGGAATGGAAGAAAAAGAGGTGTGTTTTTGCACTCATCCAATCCACAGGTACATAACCAGTAACAGTATGATGATTAATAGGTTGGTCATGCCATTCATTTAACACAGTTTCACAAAAAAGACATGATTTCAGATATTTTATTCATTTGGTTTCATTCAGATTGTTTAAAATTTTACTGCTTTCTTCTTTAAAAATGCAATCTTTTCGCTAAGGAACGGGCAAAGGTTTGAAACTTGGTTTGAAGTTTGGTTTGAAAATTTTGGATTGCTGTGACATTTTTTACTCTTCATTTGCCAATAATCTGAATAATTACAATAATGAAACAACTTTGTTTTCTGATTTGCAGGAGCATCCTAGACCTAAATATGAAGCGTTGCTCCGTCAGAAGATGCAGAAGAAGAAAAGAAACATGAAAAAGAGCAAAAGTGAGGTAGGTCATTAATGTAAAGAATTTTGCAGATTGTCTTGAAGTATTTAAATGTTTTTTAAAAGCTGTTTTTGGGCAAGTAAAGAATAATTTTAGAAATTCTTTACTTGGTAATATTAATAGTGCACTATGACGTTTTTGTTGGATAATGACTGTTTGACAGCCTTTTGTATTTTGCTCTGCACAGACTGGTCACCACAGAATGCTGCATTTGCAGCATGTATGATTTCTTTTCTTATTCTTTGGATGAAATGCTAAACTGGACTTAATGGCTAAAGGGGTTGATGCCAGTGCCCCATGATGCACTGCTTAGGCTTGAGGTGTTTGGAACCAGATAATGGTAGGTTTGGTGGATTGCTTCTTGCTCAGGTTCTGCCAGGGAAAAGGGTGTAAGTTAGTCATGAGGGAGAGAATGTGAGGTAGATTGACTGAGGTAGGTTAAAGGAGATGAGCATGTATTGAAACGAGAGGTTAAAGTTTCTTGTTCATGAGCAGTGATGTTCCAGTGTTGCCTAGCTGGAGGGCCTCCTATCATGAGCATTTTGAGTGCTTTTGTTTGTTAGAGTGTGATCCATGGGCTCTGTCTGTTCCAGCCTGAGAAAAGTGTGGAGGAAAACGGCGATCCAGGCAAAGACAAATGGAGACAGTGGTTGCTGTCTGCCATGGCTACAGGGAACCCGGTAAATTCTGCTGTCTGTCTGTGTTTCCTGCCTGCTGTAGTTTCTCTAAAGCAGCAACCGCGTTCCTGAAAATTTACCTTCCTACAGAATTCGTTTTAAATGTAATCATGCAGATCTGATCCAGCGGATCAAGCAAACTGATTACTTTAAGCAATTGTTATGAATTAGGACTGGAATTTAGAGGAAGGTGGATATGCAGGAAGAGAGTTGGTGATCATCAGTTTTTTGATCCTCTGTATCTGCACGCAGGTTTTGCAGTAATTCTGTGGTGTTATTTTATACTTTACAGAGCTTTTCCTTCCTTCTTTCTATCTGCTATGGCATGTGACCATTTCTTTCTTGGTTACAGTGTTTTTCACGACTTTAACAGTGACGCTAATAATTGATGGCTATCAGAGTGGCTATGCAGCAATTTAGAAATAATTATTATTATGTATTTGTCAGCGATGTCTAACTTTCTAAAAAGAAAACAGCACAAGGCTGTGGTATTTTTCTCTCTGATCAATTTATGTAAGCAATTTTGTGTGTGTTTTTTTTGCTATGGAAAAAACTTGATATCCCTACAAGCTACTACAGTCCTATTCCAAAAACACCCTGCCAGGAATATGAGGCTTGGCATTTACTTATTGAATGGTGCAATTAATTACCCCTTTATTAAGTGCAGCTCTTTAAATATTAACTTTATAGACAAAACTAATGGGACATATATACATTAAAAATACAGAAGCTTGAAAAAAAAATCACATTCCAATTGGTCTTCTTTTTTAAGCTATAACTGCTTTCTAAATCATTCTGGATTGCTTTCTTTATTCTGGAGGTCAGACACCAGTGTTGGACAATCGAGCCTGGCTTACAATGTCCACTTTAGATCACTTTAAAGGTATTTGATAAGTTAAGGTCATGGCTTTGTGTGGACCAGAGTTATTTCCACACCAAAATTACCCAAGTGTTTACCATGCATGTCTAGGTGCTTAATTTTTTGCACCTATGGTGATAAAACCAAACTGTAATGATAAAGATTTGTCTCGATACTTTTAACACAGTGTTATTCAGATTAGAGTGCTTTCTCAAATATAAAAACTGCACATGTGAATGTTCTGGCAAAAAATTAACAACAGAATGGCACTTTAAAAATTGAAGTGTCCTGTTACGCTCGGCGTGTCAGAGCCAAACATGAGGCACGCAGCGGCGCGCTGGAAGGAGCAGGTTGCTAGACGAGGGTGAAATAAGTAGGATACTTTAAATGAGTGTCGCGGAACACGCAAACACAGAGAATAAGACACCACCAACGCAACAACATATAAATGACAACATCCGACAGAGCAGGAACGGGAGGAGCAAGGATAAATAACAAAAAGTCTCTGTCACATGACACAAGTACAACCAATAAACGAAAGGAGAGTTAATTAACTAATGAACCTAAATGAAGTTAATAAACTCAAACAAAAGGGAAGAAGCGCCGAGCTTCTTACACTGATAAAATGCTCCTTGTTGCAGAGTGTGGCTGTTACAATGCATTCTTCAGTTCTGATAAGCACTTTCATCAATACAGTAATAATACAATATATATAAAAAAAAATAATAATAATAATAATAATAAAAATACATTATACTTATAACGCACCTTAAATTTTAAATAAATATGTTACAAAAAGTGCCTGAAAAATGAAGTTCAAAAAGGTTACCCTTCTAAGCACATATATTAACGTGTACAGCTAACACATTTGTTTTTATGTTTATTGTCTTGTGTGTCAGGGCAATCGACTTTTTATCCAACTGTGTCCCTGACTAACATGGAGTCTCATTATCCTGCTGTAAGGAAGCGCAGGCAACAAGCAGTCAGCTGTCAGCAAACGACTTCTTGTGACAGAAGCCGAGGTTTGTCTGTGCTTGCTCCCCATTGGCATGAGTGAAGCAACTCCCACTTCCACAGGCTCCACTCTGAGGAGCAACTGGAGACGACAAAGTCTACTCGCTATGTCAGAACATTCGCCGCAGCAGCTCAGGACCGAATTAGAAATATTCTATTACATATACATATACATTTACATTTAGTCATTTAGCTGATTTTTTTTTCCAAAGCGACCTACAAGTCAGTACTTAAGGAAAAAAAAACAGCTACACTATAGTACCATCAACACTGCACATTACTAGATATGGCTCTTTTTTATAGCAAGTTTCTATGTTAAAGGTGTGTTATAAAAACTTTCTTGAAAACAATGAGCTTTACAGAAGATTTTGGGAAGGTCGTTCCACCATTTAGCAGTGGTGAATGAAATGGAGTGAGAATTTGTGCCTCGTTGAGTTGGAATCACCCGACGACATTCATTACTAGAGCGGAGTGAACGAGTTGGAGTATATTTAGTAAAAATTTATTGAAGGTAAGAAGAGGCAGAACCAGAGACGGTCCTGTAGGCCAGAGTCATAACCTTGTACTGAATGCGAGCAGTTACAGGAAGCCAATGGAGAGAGATCAGTAATGGAGTGACATAAGTTTGCTTTGGTTGGTTGAACACGAGACTGGTCGCAAAGTTTTGAGCCAATTGTAGAGGCCTGGTTGTTACAGTTGGGAGACCTGCATTTTCCTGATGTTTTTTTTTTATAATTAACACACCATACATAGTTGTACATACATAAATTCCCATAAATACGCACAGGTGTGCATATGAACCAACTCAGATAAGTGAAAGTAAAACAATCTTACCAAATAACAACCCTCCAAAAGATACTATTAAAAATATCAAACCCACCCACCCCCATCCGGTCACTAACTATGGAAAGAGTGAGAGAGGGAGAAAGACAGTATAGAAAAGAAGAAAAAAAGAAAGGGGGAAAGGATCAAAAAGTTAGTAAGGAGTAGGGAATAATAAATGAATAAAATGAGAAAACAGCTACAGAGAAAGAGGTCTATCGAGGGTCGAACAGTTCAAAGAATTAAAATATGTAATGAAACTCTGTCATCTTTTAACAAATTGGCTGTTCTTGCCTTTGATTGAGTATCTTATTTTTTTCCAATTTAAGAAATGTTATAGTGTCTTTTAGCCACTGAAAAACGGTTTGTCAGATTTCCAGAGAAGCAATATACGTCGTCTAGCTATTAGCGAAGAGAAGGCTAAAACATCCAGCTGCTCAGCATAAAATCAGGTGCAGTCGGTTGGGACCCCAAATAACGATATTGCTGGACAAATATCAATACTAGTTTTAAGAATTTTGGATACAATAGTGAAGTAGTTACCCCAGAAATTATGTAGCAATGGACAGTTAAAAAACACATGACTTAAATTGCATGGGGAGGCATGGCATCTATCACATGAGTCCTCAATATTAGGGTAAATTTCAGCTAACCTTGATTTACAAAAATGGGCTCTGTAAAAGATTTTAAAATGGATTAAACAGAACCTGGCACATATTGAGCTTGTGTGTATCCTATCCAAAGCCCTGTTCCACCACACGTCTGTATAATTTGTCTGTAACTCAGGTTCCCAAGCAATTTTAATTTTGGTAAATGACGAATTGTCATTAGACAAAAGTTAAGTATAAATTTGAGAAATATTTGGATTTGGTCTGGTCCAACCTAACCAATCTTCCCATGGTTTTATTGTGGGTAGAACTGGGAACTGTGGGAACAGTAAACGAGAGCAGTGCCTGACTTGGAAATATCTAAAAAAGATGTGAAGACGGTAAATTAAATTTTACAGCCAAGTCCGCGAACTCACAAAAGATGCCATCTTTATAAAGATCCATAAAACATTTAATACCTCTGCCCTCCCACTGAGAGAAGATCTGGTCAGTGTAAGCTGGTGGAAATAGTTGGTTGTCAGTAATAGGAGTTAGAGTCGAAGCTGCTGTGTATTTGAAATGTCTCCTAATCTGAAACCAAGTTTGAAGTGTAGACGACACAACTGGGTTAGTTGTGAAGCCAGCAGGATTACAAGGAAGGCTGGTGGTAAGCAAAGCTAGCAAATAAGTTTTGGTGCATGAGTTAGCTTCAAGTCTACTCCAAACTGTCTCAAAAGAATTACGCTAAAATAATAATTTGTGAATATGGGCTGACCAGTAATATAGTTGAAAGTTTGGAAGCGCTAGCCCACCGCTAAACCTACATCTCTGCAGCAACGCCCTGCGGATTCTGGGCACCCTACCATTCCACAACAATTGAGTGACAATTTGATCCAATGATTTAAAAAAAATGTTTGGGTAAACAATTGGGAATACAATTGAACAAAAATAAAAATTTTGGCAGAATGTTCATTTTAATTGCATTAATTCTTCCAATAAGTGATAGGGGCAGATTTTGCCACGTCTGAAAGTCCGACTTGGTTTACTCAACTAAAGGAGAAAAGTTTGCTGCACAGAGGGCCGGCAGATCCCATGTTACCAAGACACCCAGATATTTAAAGCCAGATTTACAAGTTTAAAAGGGATATCACATTGCTTGATTTGTAATGCCAATTTATTTACTGGGTAACTCACTTTTTGAAAAGTTTATTTTATATCACGAAAATTTACCAAAGTACTTCAGCATTGAGATAATGGATGAGATGCTCGAAAGAGGATCTGAAATGTATAGCAGCAAATCGTCAGCATAAAGTGACACCTTACACATGATACCCAAATGAGAGATGCCCTGCCAGAGCGTAGACTGTCACAGTAAAATTGAAAGTGGTTCAATGGCAAGTGCAAATAACAGTGGTGAAAGAGGACAGCCCTGACGAGTCCCACGTTCCAATTTAAAATAGCAGGACTGGTCATGTTAGTATGTACACTGGATTGGGGAGATGAATATAGAAGATGTATCCACAAGATAAATCTATCACTTTACAAGTACCTTAAACAGGTAGTTCCATTCTACACAGTCAAATGCCTTTTCTGCATCTAAAGAGATCACTACCTCAGGAGTAGCGTCTGAATGTCCAGAATATATTATGTTGAACAGAGTATGGATATTGTAAAATAGTTGTCTTCCTTTTATGAAACCGGTCTGTTCCTCAGATATGATATTTGGTACGATGTTTTCAAGTCTAAAGGCCAATGCTTTAGCCAACACTTTAGCATCAACATTTAACAATGAGAGGGGTCTGTACGAGCTGCAGGAACATGGGTCCTTATCTTTCTTCAGAAGCAGAATAATGGAGGCTTGTGTTAGAGTCTCAGGAAGAGTTTCCCGCTCTATAGATTCATTATATACGGCTAATAGTAAGGGACCCAATTTGTCTTTAAATTTCTTAAAAAATTCGACTGGAAATCCATCTGGACTTGCTTTTATTATTTCCTCCACTGCCAAAGGAGCCTCCAAGTCCCTAGCAACCACGGGATCTAGGTTAGGTATAACCAGATTGCTAAGAAAGTTATCGAGTAAAGTGGTATCCAATGATGATTTGGACTGATACAACGAATTATAAAATAATTTAAATGTATTATTGATAGTGGTAGGGTCCGAAACTAGTATTCCAGATGCATCTCTGATTTGATGGATGCGACGTGAAGTGGCGTGCCTTCGTAGCTGATGGGCAAGGAGACGGCCCGTCCTTTCTCCGTGCTCATAATAAGAAGAGCGGGAGTGCCAGAGCAAACGCTCAGTTTCACATGTACTAATGAGGTCAACCTCCGCTTGCAACTCAAGGCGCCTCTTAAGCAGATCTGGAGACAGGGAGTTAGAGCATGATTGGTCAATAGTGAGGATGTGTGAAGATAGCTCCTCCAACCTGGCTCTACGCAGTTTGCTCTTGTGAGCATTGTACGAAATGATTTGGCCCTGCAGATATGCCTTAAGTGACTCCCAAAGGAGAGAATATGAAACTGTGTCACTTTTATTTAATTCAATAAAAGTATCAATAGCTGAGAGAATAAAACAATTAAATTCCTCATCTGACAATAAAAGAGAGTTGAACCTCCAGGATAGTGAGTAAGGACAGTTATCTGCCAGTTGTATATCCAAAGTAAGAAGTGCATGGTCAGATATAACAATTGCATGGTATTTGGTGGCTAAGACCTTAGAAATTAAGGAGCTATCAATAAAAAAATAATCAATTCTTGAATATGTGTGGTGCACTTGCGAAAGAAGGAAAATTCTTTGGTTTGGGGGTTATTAAACCTCCAGGGGTCAACGCAACCATTTTTTGCCATAAATTCAATTACTGCTTTGGACATGAGTGAAGGGGTCGAGGTTCGTAAGCTGGAACGATCCAATAACGGATCCATTACACAATTGAAGTCTCCTGCAAGAATTAATGTGTGTGTGTTTATGGAGGGTAAACTCTCAAAAAGCTTGTTCATGAACTCAGGGTCATCATACTTTGGAGCATACAAGTTGACCAACACCACTGGGCTATGCCCCAAACTCCCCATGATCACAACTGATCTATGTTTGTCAGCTATAACTCTAGAAAATGAAAATTTTGTTCTATTATTTATTAGAACAGCTACACCCCTAGCTTTCGAGTCAAAACCAGAGTGAAACACCTCACCTACCCAGGGACACCTAAATTTAATCTGGTCTTTAATTCTTAAGTGAGTTTCTTGTAAAAAAAACAATATCAGGATTAAAGTGCTTCAAACGGGAAAATACTCTAGATCTTTTAATCGGGTTACCCATGCCCCTACTATTCCAGCTGAGGAACCGAACAAAGGAGCGGCAAGTGCAGACTCCAGTATGAGCCAATAAAAACAAAACACTCACGACTAGTCAACTTTAAACTTTCAGAGCTCCGTCAAAGTAAACCCACTATGAACAAGGCCCCAGTAAATAATCAAACAGGATCCATAATATATATAATGACAATGTTACCTTTACTTAACTTTACAGTACCGTACTAAAAACTGAAACAAACATCAGATCTTAAGTAAGAAGTGCAACATTGAATCTAACATTGCATCTAACATAAATCTAATATGTTAATTTTGGTGCAATCACACTGTATATACACTAAAGCAAGACTAATATACTGTCGTTCACGTGAGAACAGGACCGATCGGTCAACGCAGCGGCGCAGCTGCCAAGTGAAGTTTCCCTCAGCAGAATGAACAACTTGGGCTGTAAGGTACGGTGAGCCCTGTCCAGCACCGGTGCACAGTCCAGCTTAAACGCATCCTTTAACAAATCGGATACGGCGTCCGTGGTAGAGAAGGCAGCATCCTCAGGTATTCCCATGATACGAACGTTGTTATGACGCGACCTGGCCTCCAAGTCTTCACATCGGTTTTCTAGTCTAACTACTTCAGAGGTCAGGGTTTCCAACTTGTCATGCATGGCTGTGATATCGTCGGTATAGCAGGAGAGAGAATGCTCCATCTCGTTGGTCGAACTTTTTAGCTGGATAATATCGGATTGTACCGTCACCATACTGTTCGAGAATTCCGCCCTCAGCGCCTGCATCTCCGATTTAAGTGAGGATAGTTCGACTCGCATCGCAGTCTGCAGCTCAGAATTAATCACCTCCACCAGGTCTGTGCGTAATGCAGAGAGAAGATCTGCTTTAAAGTTGGCAACATCCCCGAAACATAAACAGCGGTGGAGAGGCAGAATGTGCAGTGGAACCTAAAGCGGCAGGCCCGTGCTGCAGCGCGGAGGAACTTTTGTTCACTTTAGGTGGCATTTTACGCACAAACAGCTATGCATATATGGAAGTGTGGAATGAAATAGCACAAGTATAAAATAAAGTAAGTATAGAGAGCCAAATAATATAAACTTCTTAAAACTCTGACGGAGCCCACGGGAACACGTCCTACTCCATAAGTCCTCTAGCTGGAAGTCTATTTCACGCTTTTATAACCTCAATGTTAGATATTCTAATAAAACATCAAACAAACTTCAACTTGTTCAAAAATCTGCAGCTACAGTGCTAAATAGAAGCAGAAAGTTTGATCAGCCCTGTGTTATAAGCCCAAACTTGCACTGGATACCATTTAAGTTTATTACAAAATATTATTAATCACATATAAAATTCTATATAATCAGGCTCCACAGTATCTGAGTGAACTTATTCAAATAAGCACACAACAACATGTGAACTCCGCTCACTTGTTGCTGGTTTAGTTTTAGTTCTTAGAATTAATAAAGTTACTGCTGGTGGAAGAGCATTCTCCCACAAGGCTCCTTAACTTTGGAATAGCCTTCCAGTTAATGTTTGTGATTCCACCAAAACAAACCTGCTTATATAAGGGAAAGGAGGAAATTAACAGGAAGGAACTAGAACTATGGACAAGGGTTGTAAGCACCCCTAGTGGAAAGGAGAGGAACTGTACAATTCTCCAAAACATGAAGCAAAATCTAGTATGGAATGGTTCACAAATAAACGCATCCATGGCGAAGTCAAATTCCAGACCTGAATCCAATTGAGAATCTGCTGTTCACAAACGCTCTCCATCCAACCTCACTGTTCTTGAGCTGTTTTGCAAGGAAGAATTAGCAAAAATTTAAGTCTCTCGATGTGTAAAACTGATGGAGACATACTTGTAGCTGTAATCGCAGCAAAAGGTGGCGCTACAAAGTATTAATGCAAGGGGGCCAAATAATATTGCACACCCCACTTTTCAGTTTTTTTTCTTCTAAAAGAAGTTTAAAAATCCAATAAATTTCGTTTCACTTCAAAATTGTGTCCCATTTGTTGTTGATTCTTCACAAAAAATTTCATATCAAACTTCATATCTTTATGTTTAAAGCCTGAAATGTGGCAAAAAGTTTAAATGTTCAAGGGGGCCCAATACTTTTGCAAGGCGCTATATCTTTACCTGACATGTAGGCCCATATCATCAATGACTGGATGTCTGATGTTGCTATCCAGAGTAAATGAGAAATGCAGTAATGAATTCTAAATGTTAGGTACGCTCGGCGCGCCTGCCTTGTTTTGTATTTATTTTTCGGTTAGTTAGCTTTTTTTGCATTTTAGTTTGGTTAATTAAATGTTCTATGATTGGTTTTCTTTTGTTCACGTGTCACAGGCTTTTCCTTTATATGCTCCTCATTTCCGGTTTGTCCTTGTCTCGTATTGTTATTATTGTTTCGTGTTGCGTGTCGGTCCTTTTTTCGTGTTTTCCTGCATTTTGGATTCTTGGTTAAAAAAAGCCTCTATTTACCCTCAACTGGCAACCTGCTCCTTCCAGCTCGACGTGTCGAGCTTCTGTTTGGCTTCCGGCACGCTAACGTTACAAAATACGAGACCACTGCAAATTTTGGAGCCAGTTTTTGCCAGGTGAGCGGCTTTCTTACCCTGTTTTTTTCGCTCGGGTCTCTATTGGCCGGGGTTATATGGCGACCCCATGGTGGTGGAGCAAGGTGGATGTGGATCGCTCTGAGGGAGATTTAACTGATACTGAGAGTTATTTTGAGGATGAGGAAGTTGAATCTTACCTCAGGAGTCACATCCTCCCTCGCTACATCCTTTTAAATTCGCCTGGCTTGATGCCTGACTTCTGTCGTTGTGCGATTAAGCAGCCGTCATCCCCTGTACGCCCTAAAACTAGGTCCCGGCACAGGCGCGCCGCTCGTAAACGAGGGGCCCTCTCGGTTAGGCGTCCCGAATTACTCCGCGGCCCGATCATCTTGCCCGGATCGGTGGATGAATCGTTTCGCGTGAGCGGGTCGCACTCGCCTAATTCTCGCGACGCTGCGCGCTCGCCAAATTCCCACAGTGCCGCTTGCACGCCAAATTCGGTCCGAGATGCTGCGCATTCGCCAAGTTCCCGCAGGGCCGCTTGCACGCCTAATTTGGTCCGCTGTGCTATGCACACGTCCAATTCCCGCACTGTCGCGCCCTCGCCGGATTCCCTCTGCGCCGTCGCATGCTCGCCGGATTCCCACTGCGTTGCTGTGTGCTAGCCGGATTCCCGCTGCTCCGCCGCGTGCTCGCCTTATCCTGCTCGCAACCCTGTCTTACACGGTCCTGCTCGCAACCCCGTCTCACAGGGTCCAACTCGCGTCCCCGTCTCACACTGTACTGATTGCGACCCCGAGACGCTCGGCATCCCTCACGACCCCAAACTTTTACACTAAACTTTGTAATAACCATGCTGCGGCCCAAGGTTACAGGTCTCTTCAGAAGGGATTTTGATTACTCTTGGTCTGGAACCTCCTCTTTTGCTATACAGTCAAAGAGCCTCAGCGCCTGGCCAGGTGAGCATATTTTTTCTATTTTTGTTTTTAGTTTTGGTATGCCGTCTCCATGTTGGTTGGAGGATTTGATTGTGGACAGTGATGAACTCAGTAAATCAATTGGCACATGCGGCTTTTTGAGCGGTGAATTAATTGACACACACAGCTCATTCAACTGTGAATCGTTTTGCAACCTTGGCTCATTCCCGGATGGACGCACCCCTAAGCTCTTAAAGCTCCTTCTGCCATCCAATCTCCTAAAGATCCTCCTGCCACCCAGTCTCTTGAAAACCAGCCAGCCAGTTTTCCCGATGCCAGTTCGCCACAGGGCGTTCTTGAAGTGTGTTCTTCACAACTGGGTCTTCCCAAAGTCTGCTCTTAGCCACAGGGTGTTTCCAACGTCTTTTCTTTGCCACAGGGCATTCCCAATGTCTGGCAGAGCAACCACGACCGTCCAGGCCGTTTGTTTTGTATTTAGTTCCATTTTTACCCTTTCAATGTGCACGTCGTCACTTTGAGTTCCCCTGATGTCCTTATGCTTCTTGTGTTTGTGTGTGTTTATTTAAATAAAGTTCATTACCTGCTTCCTGTGTTGCCTGTCTCCCCACTGCACGTTAAAGCGTTTTGGCTTGGGACATGTGCCGCGCAGCCAGGGAGTGATCTCAGAATAAACTTTTGCCTTTTTTTATTTCTTTTGTATAGGGTGCGTACTCTCAGAGGTAAACCTGTTTGCGTTTGAACAGAAGCATATCATTTAATGCATGTTTTAGTTTTTATTTTTCTAAAATATTTTAGATTGCTTTTACTATGTTTACTTATAGAAAACTTTTGAAAGTTTTATTTGCCTGTAGTAGTTCCATCTCATATGGCTGACATGTCTGACATGCACACATTTTTACCATACTTGTAACAGTCTCAAAGCATCAGGCTTAAAACTATTAATAGTTTCTACAACACTGTATTATCTTATCTCTTATAAGCTAGGCTATTAAGCACACATGCACAAATTATGTGACTTTTCCATCGTCCTTTGCCAAGCTCTTTTGGTTTTCTTAGGCCTATTTTGATACTACTGTGCAGCTAGTTTCTCCTTAACTACTGACTTGTGGTGTTCTCTTTTTTGTAAGTCGTTTCAGTCGCATCTGCATCTGACTAAATGTAATGTAATGTATGTTGCTTAATCACGCTTACTTACTGAGGCTTTCCATATGAATATGTAAACAACCTACTTATTAACTGATTAGACATATTTAAGAGCACAATTAACCATCTTAAAATTCCAAAACAGACACCTGTATTAGCTGCAACCTCAAAACTGCTTACCAACATTTTAGCAATGAATGTAAATCCAATTATTATGTTTCTTGAGGCTGGTCCTGGAGTCCCACTGCCATGCAAATTTTTTGTGTATTTTGTATTTTATTCTAAATTGAACAAGCGGCCAAAAAGCTGATTGATTGTTTTTTTGTGAGCATAAAACCACTAAAGTTGCAAAGCGTTGGGCCTACAGGATAAAAAAGGAACATTGCTATGGCTATTCTGTGTACTCATAATTTTTTTTTTTTGAATTCTCAGATTTGAAATGTCTGTTGGTCTGGTGAATTTAGACAGCAGTCTTGTTACACTAAGAAGTGACTGCAACACAAGTGTAAAAAATTTTGGTAAGAATTTTATCTTTAATTTTTAAACATACAATTAAACAATATTGCTTTCTTTTTCTTTCTCTCTCTCTTGTATATTTTATATAGGTTTGGCGATTTAAATAATGTAAAATATTAAATATAATTTCTATTAATTTATATATAGTAACAGCCCCTGACGTTCCGAGGCCCACTTTGCGATCACGATTGAACTGTCTAATATGTTCTGGGTACAAGATATTAGGTGCATGGGGATACATGACCGTTCTTCGGAAACAAATTCCTCCCAATTCACCAAATATTGTAAAGTGCCCTACACTTTATGAGAAGTCAACAGACAGAGTAGGCAGGTCTCTCCTGGATTATACGAAGTGTGGGAGGTGGTTGGAACGTCAGTGATGTTCCTCCTACAGATGGGCGACATAAAAAAGGTTTTAGGTGGGACATGTGGAATGTCGGATGGACCTTTAGTGGCGTGGGTAGTTGTAACTTGTAGGACACCGGATCTTCTTTAGAATGTTAAATGGGCCAGTGTACCAAAGTGTCTATTTATTATATTTCAGAAAATCCTCAGTGGATAACCATACTAGGTGCCCCTGGCGAAGGCTAAGTCCTACCACTCTTTTATGACCGGAGGCCCATTTCTATGCCCTAACCCTTTTATTTGTCCCACCATTTCCTTGATTGACTGAACTTGAACTTTGGCCTCTGTTGTGGGTGTTGGGGGGAAGAATGTGTTGTGGGCCGTTTCTGCTCAGATCATGTTTTTTTTACCCAGGTGGAGGGGTTAGCGGACACTAAACACTGCAATCTCTGCTTAAAATCCCTCTCTGTTTGGCCGTTGGATTCAGGGTGGAACAAGCTTACGGACGTGCCCTATAACTTAAAGAAGGCCTTCTAAAATCCGCTAATAAATTGTTGTCCTCGGTCTGACACTATGTCCCGAGGAACCCCTTTGAAATCTCACCATGTTTTCTAATAAGAGTGCTGGTTCATGAGAGGTCAGAATCTTGGGAAGTCCCTGGAAGCCACAAGCTTTAGAGAACCGATCGACTATCACCAAGATGACAAATTTTCCCGCAGACATGGGTAACCCCGAGACAAAATCCACCGATAAGTGTGACCACGGCTGGGAGGTAATCGGTAGAAGGTATAGCAATCCAGATGGACGCATATGAGAATCCTTATTTTGAGCACAGATTGTGCACAATTTCCAGGATGGCAGGCTAACTGAGATGAGTGCCCCCACTGCAAAACTTGGCTATCAACTTTAGTGGGGACATACATCTTACAACTAGGTACCCGTTGAGGGCCTGGGCCCTACGAATGTCCTCAACTAGGGTCCATTTATGAACCGTTAAGACCTGTAAAGGTTGTTGAGCTCCCTCCAACCAATGTCGCCATTCTTCTAGAGCTAGCTTGACCGCTGGAAGTTCTCTATTGCCCACATCATAATTTCTTTTGGCTGAAAAAAAAAAAAAAACACTGCTGAACGGACTTAACCGAGTAAGGGATAGGTCATTGGATTGATCAGATCCATAGCGAGAGATCCCGCGGAAACCACCAAAAATGAGACCTGAGCCTTATGCAACTCGGACTTCTGTAGTTTGACGTAAATTTTGTTGTCCCGCAGTAATTGTTAGACACTGCGCAAATGCTCAACATGTTGGCTGTAGGATTGACTGAAAATGAATGTCATCCAAGTAGACAAACACGTTACGATTAAGAGCATCCCAAAGAACATCATTAATTAGACGCTGGCACAGACGCTGGCAAGTCCAAACGGCGTTACCAGATATTCGTACTGGCCTGAACGGGTAATGAATAAAGTCTTTCACTCATCCCCTTGGCGAAAACAAATTACATGGGTATGCTTGTTGGAGGGACTCAAAAGTTCATAAGAGGTAAAGAATACCGGTCTTTTACAGTAATTCGGTTATGTCCCCTGTAGTCAATACAATGTCTTAGTGATTTTTCTTTCTTGGCTATAAAAAAAAAAAAAAAGCCGGAAAAGGAGATGGTCTGATGTAGCCTGCGGCCGAAGACTCCTCCATGTATTCATCTAAAGCAACCTGTGCTGGACCAGTAATTCCAGAATCAATGAAGGCAGAAAAAGATATCTCAGTCTTCGCCGGAGGATGTAACGTGACTGAAACCCCTAATCCTGCACCAGGATTCTTGGATACATAATCCCACAGTCTCCCTTAACCAGGAACGGGACTACGTGTTTCCTGTTGGTGACGGGCGGTAATGACCTTAAGAAGGTGCAGGTTTAGCCAATCTCTCACGCCGTACCGGTGTATGTCCTACCTGCATGGGCTCTGGCTCTTAAGCTTCCACCCCACGTAACAGACGCGGAGCATCATTGCTTCCTAAAAATGGGTGGCCAAACGTGTCTCTCATAGCCTGCGGGAACCACCTGCATGAACCACCAATTTGCCTGAAGCTAAAAACCTAAAAAAAAAAATCCACCACCACAACTCTTACCCCTGTATAACCCTCGAAGCTCAATGTGAAAAAAAACTAAATAAAATGTAATACATATTCTAAATACGAACCTAATAAGCGCACCCCAAAACTGCGACCATAGCGATAAATAAACCCAAGAACCGCAAAGCGCGATCTGAGAACTGATAAGAAAATAAACCACCGCTGCAAATGCAACTGGGCAACGTGATACAGATGCGGAAGTAAAAAAAGCGGAAGTAAAACAATTAAACGCTGAATGCGTATCACACACTTAAGCGTGAACGCTACAGAATACCACTAAACAATTAGATCAAGTAACAGCGACATTATTTTAAGTGAAAGGAAGCCCTACGACCTCTAATACGTGCTGCCTCTAATACATGCTGATTCTCAGATGCGCCCCTAGTGAATCTCTGTGTGCTAACCACCTAGGGCCTTACAAGGCCCTTAACCCTCATTGCTCCAAGGTGGGCTGTTGTTGACCCTGTGTTTCGAACCAATTTGGAATACTTGTAAGTCGCTTTGGATAAAAGTTTCTGCTAAATCACCAAATGTAATATTAGCCCAATTTTATCAAACCTGCACTACCAGCTCCTAGCTGGTAGGTTAGTTTTCACACTGATTACAAAACTACTACATGACCAACCACCATGGTGTCTGAGTAAACTCTGAAACAGCAGGCTTTTTTTGTCCAGGATATAATAAAATAAGTGTTGTGGAAGAGTGTTAACTTACAAGACTAAATGTCTATGTAGAGTTTAGGTCTTTATTGAGCTGGTAAACTTGGATAGTCAGTGCAGTTATTTTACTTATTTACCTCGCCTTCCATTAGCAGAGAGTTTGTCACCGAAATTGATAAGTTTCTGCAGTTTATGTCCCTTTAAGTTATGCTGGTCTTATCAGTGGCGCCAAAGTCAAATAATTTTTAGTTTTAAACCACAGCTTTTAATGTTTAATCCTCGGAGCACTTTCATTTTCACAAAAAATTCTAATAAAAAATAGTTTGGTTAATGTTGGACAAATAGGTCTGCAATATGTTCAGATGTTACAGTAATGACCTTTGAGCATTTTTCATTTCACGAAGAATATAAGGGATTTTCAATTAACTGAATGAAATGAATTACTTGAATATATATTAAAGCAATACGGCACAAGAAAGCATGTATTATTGTGAATAAATCATGGGAAAAGTGTAGAAAAAAGACTGCCATTACACCTTTTTCCTGTTATTTGTTTACAATTTTCCTCAAAATTTGACATACTTAACTGAAAATACAAGTGAAAAAATATTTACCCAGTATACATAAAAATATCTAATACATTACTAGTAGCCAATGTATTTACAAATATAAATTGGTTTTGTAAATATCCTCAGTGACTAACATTGTTTTCCAACAGATAAAGTACATATGAAACAAACCATTCTAATCTACAGAAACGAAGCTAACACAAATATCTAACAAAAACTTCACTATAGAGCCACAATTTTTCATCTTTATACAAGCTTAAATTATTAACATGGCTCATATTTCCAACAATGAACTTATAATGAACTTAAAGGCACTTGTTTTGCTCAGAAGAAAAGTACTTTACTGTCCTTAGGTGAAATTTTCATAATGAGTCCCACATTTCTTGCTCTTTCAGTGTATGCAGGCACTCAAGGCTCCATCTCTCGAGAAGGTGTCAGCCAAATCTCTTCACACAGACTTCTCCCACAATGACCCATTCCAAATCTAGCTGTTGGGGATATGAAGTGTTATGGTGCCCGTTGTGCTTTTCAAGTACATTATGCAAGCTGAGAATATCCCTTCCAAGAAGGAGAAGTATAGGACCACTAGGATCAATTCCTAGGATTTTGTCTACTATGGATCTGAGGTGAAGATAGTATTGTGAAACCTCTGATGTCCAAATTATCAGATCAGTTGAGTTTTCCCATTGATTGATTCATAGTTAAACTGCACGCTCTTCCTCTTGTTACTTTTATGGTGTCAAAACATGTTTTTCATGTGTTAAATGCCAAATATCAAGTTCAAGTGGTTTTATTTGTGATTCCAACAATATAAAGTGGTGTACCGTATACATTGGAACAAAATAATGTTTTTGGAACAAGGTGCAACATAAAACATCACAACATAAAGTGCACATGTGCAAGAGCTTATGTAATACAAAATCACAATAATTATAGGACAATATACATTCATGTGGTGAAAAATGTCAAAGTGAACAGTGCAGATGGCCCACTATTCCTGTGAGACCATAGTTGCCTTGAGATTCGCTGGAACAGTGGCACAGCTTAGGGAAGTGTTGAAGACATCTGTTTGCTGGTCTGAATATTCCCTGAGTACTCTTAACAGAAACATTGTCTTGTATGGCAGCTTTTCGTGGGATGATTCTGCATAGAGTTTTCCTCACGTCAGCTGCGGTAAGGCACAACATCTGGTCATTAAGAGAAGCTGTGGTCTTCCTCGTTATCACACCATTCTGTGTCTCAAGCCGAGTGTAAAAGTTATTTAGCACATCTGATAGGAAGGCATTACCGTCACAGGCGGGTGGTGTTGTCCTGTAGTTAGTGATGGTCTGTATGCCACTTGTGCCGTGTGTCACTGTTTTTCTTTAAGCGGTTGTGGATGCTCTGACTGTGTGAGCGCTTTGCCTCGCTGATAGCTTGGCCCTCATTGTTTTTAGTGCTGTCTTGTCATGGGCTTTGAAAATTCTTGATTCTTCAGCAAAGCACGCACCTCTGTAGGCTTTTGGTTGGGATGTGTGATGATGGTCATGGAAACAGTCATTTTGTCTGTAGACTTGCTGATGTAGCAGGTCACAGATGACATGTATTCCTCCAAGTCAATGGTGTCGCTGTAGGTTGCAGCCTCCCTAAACATCTGCCAGTCAGTTTGCTCAAAACAGTCCTGAAGTGCAGAGATGGCTTCTGCAGGCCAGGTTCTCATGTTTCATAACCGGTTTCGATCATCTGACCAGCAGTTTGTATGCTGTAATTAACATAACAGACATGTGATCTGAGTATCCGAGGTGGGGGCGGGGCCTTGCCCCACTTTGTTGGGACCAGAAGTGTCACAGTTTTTTTTTTTCCTCCCTGCCTTACTATTTCAAAGGAGCAGAACAGAAAGAGACCATCTCCTCTTGAACTCAAATGAAACATAGCTCTGTTTTGATGCTGCATTTGATGATGGCACAGTCCAAAAACACCAGTACCCTCCTGGAGGAAGTCAAAATCTTCCAGTTTTTTTTTTTTTAAAGATTTCCACATTTATGTTTTTAAACTTGAGAGT
>JAOUQT010082271.1:0-10019 GCA_025769995.1 Xyliphius kryptos
CACACCCCCTCTCTCTTGTAGCTTAAATTTTTCATTACAAATTTCCAGGGCTTCAAAGTCTCATCTCGCAGTCGGTCCCCTTTCTTCTCCCTCGGCGTGACAAAGAACTGTCAAAAACTGTCCCCGTGTTTGCTGTTTTTCTCCTCGGCTTTTATCCCCCTCTTGCATCTAAATGTCAAATAACACCGTTTAAATACAACAGAGCATCCCTTCATCTGAGAGAAAAAGAGAGAGGAGGGAGGGAAGGCGAGAAAAGAAGGGCGAAAATACAGCAGAAGGCGTCTAAAAGGGGCCTAATTAATCCTCGCGCATTGATTTTGTTTTAGTGTGATGTATTCGATGAAGAGAAAAAAGAGCGAGCGGGAGAAAGAGACGACTTGGGATGGAGCTCTCATCAAAATCATTAGCAGCTTGATGTCAGGTGGAAAAACATCTCACTTCGTGATGCTTAAAAGCGCATTTGTAGGAAGAGCTTTAATGTCGCAAGAATGGACGGGGTGAACTTTGGGGGGAGCCGTAAACAGTCTGACTTTGATTTATTTTTATTCCGACTTTATCTTGATTCTATGCAAACTCTTAAGTTTGACTCAAAAAAAAGGACCAGTTTTCATTTCCTGCCTTTCAGATGCTAATTTACTGATGGTGATTTGTTTAATTCGTTTACTTTACCTTTCTTTTTTTTTTTACTTTTTCACCCCGAGTTATTCCAATGCGTTAATCCAGTTCACAGTTGGCGCTGCTCCTCCGCTTAAGGAGTCCCCCACTGAGTCTCGGTTCTGTCAAAGTTTCCTCCTAAAAACCAACTCAACAGGAAGTTTTTTCTTGCCGCTGTCGCTTCTGTTTGCACTTTGGAGTGGTTCAGGCTCGGAACTCTGTAAAGCTGCATTGAGATGATGTTCCATCGGTAAAAGCCCTATATCCATCCATCCATTATCTTCCACTTATTTCTCTACTAGAGTTGCGGTGGGGTTCCCCCCCACGCCCAGCCAGGGGAGAACATCCCGGGTGCCGGGTAGACACCCCCAGGACAGGGCACACACTCACTCACATCCACACACTATACAGGGCAATTTAGAGCATTCAATTGGACTCTTCCTTTAGCAACCCATGCTGTGTTTGGATGTAAGCGCACACAGTGGAGTTTGGGTGGTGCACACTATGGTTTATTGGATGGGTTTGGAAGAAAGGTGGCAAACACAGTTCCTATTTCATATTGCATTCAAAAATATTCTTTGCCAAAAGTATTCGCTCACCGGACTCCCATATGAGCTTGAGTGACGTTCCATTTCTTATCCATAGGGTTCAATATGACGTGGGTCCACCCTTTGCAGCTAGAACTGCTTCAACTCTTCTGGGAAGGCTGTCCAGAAGGTTTAGTAGTAAATTTTGGACCATTCTTCCAGAAGCGCATTTGTGAGGTCACACACTGATGTTGGGGAAAAGGCCTGGCTCTCAGTCTCCGCTCTAATTCATCCCAAAGATGTTCTATGGGGTTACGGTCAGGACTCTGATCTTTACACTTGGCACAATGCAGACAGACAAGTAGCGTTCTCCTGGCAACCGCCAAACCCAGACAAGTCCATCAAATTGCCAGATGGAGAAGCGCGATTCGCCACTCCAGAGAACGTGTCTCCACTGCTCTAAAGTCCAGTGTGGGCGTGCTTTACACCACTGCATCCGACGCTTTCTTTCACAAATGTTTTTAAAGACAGTCTGCACGCCTAGCTGCTTGATTTTATACCCCTGTGGCCATGGAAGTTATTGCAGCACCTGATTCTGCTCATTGAGGTGGGTGAGCAAAATAATTCTGGCAATATAGTGCATCTCCACTCCACCAAAGATTACTTTGAAGACAACCCCCGGAAGAGGCTGAAAGTTTTTTTCTAGTAAATAAATAAAATTGATCTGGAACTTGGTGCCTCCATGGTGCCTTCTGGCGTTTTAAGAAGACATGTATTTATTGGGTCCATAAGCATTCAGGGAATAATCCCTGGTGAATGAAACCCAAGTGTTTTGAGATCCGGGCCATAACCAGCAACATCACCATCGTTTCCCTTCAGTCAGTGCGGATCTCCGTCGCGTCAGCAGCACACAATAACCGCAAGAACGATTAAACCCCGACTTCCTTACCTGTTTTCACAGGCAATTAAGAAATGTAACCCTGTGTTAGGCTTTGGCAGGTTGCCTATTCCACTAATGTGTGATCTCAGAGGCGATTTATTAAAAAAAAAAAAAATCTCCCCGCAGAGGCCGCAGAGGGACGGAGGCGATTCAGTAAAACAGAGACTCTGATTATCACCCGTTAAGATGCTGATTGATGATGACATGAGGTTAAAACGCCGGGAATTGTTGATTTGGGTTAATAGTGACTTAATTATGAGGGAAAAAAAACATTTAATGGTAAAAGCCTTCGGGTAACGATTGGAAAGGGGGACCGTTCGGTGCACAAGGAGGTCCGTTTTCATACAGAAGGAGGAGCCAGCCATTAAACGTACTCCGCCCCTCCCTCTGCACGCCTTAAGCTTGCTGCACCTGGGAAGCGCCCTCCTATATAAAGCTCGGTATGAATTAATCACAAGCCGCGCCATGCACTTTGATGCCATCACTAATGTGCATTAATGAGGCCTGACAGCTGTAACCGAAGGCAGCGGCGTCACTGAGAATTAAAAAATCATAGTCAAGAGGCAGAATCCGGTTGCTCCAAAAATCCCCCTTGTTGCCTTTTATATTTTCACAACCCCCCCTCGACCCCACTATCATTCGTGCTCCTTTTCCGCGGCAAACACAGATGAAAAGAGGAAAATCATCCCCAAATCGGAGCGGCACCTGCATCCAGAGACGCCAGACGCATTGTGATGTATGATCGCTAATTGTTCATTGTTTGGCGCTTGTGTATCTGTTTCAATGACGTTATCAGGCGTTTTGTTTTCCCAGGTCGCTCCCGCGTGCGCAGCTCTGTACCCACGGCCTCGGACGGTCGTGCCGACAACCGTGGAGGAGCGCTGCGAGAAATATCTCATTAAGATCGTTAAGTGACCTTCAGCTGCGTTAATTAGATTTAAGGTGGCGAATGCTGTGACGATGTGGTCGATTCTATTATTCATCATTGGCCTGTAATGACATTTCTCAGCTGTCAAAAGCGGCGCAGGGGGTCTCCTGGCAGGATGGGGGTGGGGGGTAAATGATCATCCACAGCGGGGAGGAGGGAGGGTGCTGCGGAGTGTTTGGCATCGATAACCACAGAGTGCCGTGTTTGTGTTGGGACGAAGGTATGTGGACATTACTTCTGTCTTCAGAATTACAGTTTGGGCTTGGCGGTTAGCACGTTCTCCTCTCAGCTTCGTTCGAATCCCAATCTGGGTGGAGATTCCATGTCCTCCCCATGTCTGCGTGGGTTTCCTCCAGGTTCTCCGGTTTCCTTCCACGGTCCGAAAACATGGATTCAAGTGAACTGGCTGCTCTAAATTGCCCTGTGTTTGTCCGAGATGTTCTCTCCTGGTTGGGCATGGAGAACCCCACCGCGACCCTAGTGGAGGAATAAGGGGAATAAAATGGATGGATGGATGGATTTCTTTCTTCTTATACACTCCTGATTAAAATCTTAAGACCAGTTCGACAATGACAAGGATTTGCATTTTGCACTATTGGATCTTAAGATGGTTGTAAGTAGAGCATCACAAAGCGTTCTAGAAGAACAAATTGGCGCAAGAGACAAAATTTTAAAAAGTTAAAGACCATAGCTCAAAAAACCCGAAAACCCCTCAGAACAGAACTCAAAGTGTCAAAAAAGGACTGCAATGAGTAGCTCCACCATTCTGGTTGATCACTTCGAACAATTGTTTAGGTTTTCAGGAGGCCAGTGGAAATGTTGCTCCAAGTGTTGAAGATGGCTTCATGAAGAGCATCCACTTTCTGGAACTGATGTCCATTTTTGTAAACTTCCCTTGCCGTCCATCCCGAATGTTCTCAGTGATTAAGATCAGGGGAACACTCAGGATGGTCCAAAAGAGTGATGTTCTTCTCCTTGAAGAAGTCCTTTGTCAGACGTGCATTGTGAACAGCATTGTCCTGTTGGAAAACCCAGTCCTGACCATACAGACGAGGGTCCTCAGTCATGCCTGCTCTCCACAACCTGAAGCTCCATTGTTCCATTGAAGGAAAACACACCCCAAATCGTGATGGCACCCCGCACTGTGTCATGTAGAAAACATCTCAGGTGGGATCTCCTTGTCATGCCAGTAACGTTGGAAGCCATTGGAGCGCTTGCGTGCGCTTTCCTTCAAAAGAACAATGGAGCATCAGGTTGTGCAGGGGCATCACACGGCAGCTGGCTAAGTGGAGAGCAGGCAGGACTGAGGGCCCTCTTCTGTGTGGTCAGGACTGGGTTTTCCAACAGGACAATGCTGTTTACAATGCACGTCTGACAAAGGACTTCTTCAAGGAGAAGAACATCACTCTTTTGGACCATCCTGTGTGTTCCCCTGATCTAAGTCCCATTAAGAATATTTTGGGATGGACAGCAAGGGAAGTTTACAAAAATGGACATCAGTTGCAGAAAGTGCATGCCCTTCATGAAGCCATCTTCAACACTATGAGCAACGTTCCCACTGGCCTCCTGAAAACCTAATCAATCGTTTGAAGTTTCATTATTCCTCATCAGAAAATACAACTTTCTTCTACCTTCTAATATCCCGTGTTTGGTGGACCCTCAAAATCCAAACAGGCCATTTTGTGGCAAGTTTTTTTTTGTCTCTTGCGCCAATTTCTTCTTTTTCCCAGCATTGTGAAGCTCTACTTGCAATTTTTGTAACTGGTCTTAAGATTTTGATCAGGGATTTTGACCCTGACGAGGTAGTTGTGCGACACAAAACTCGGTTCTCATCACCGCTAGTTCTTTGATGTGGGTTTGATGATTCTGGGTCAAAAGGACCCAATTTGGCCAGTTTATTGAAAGCATCATCAAAGTGAGACTCTTCAAAAGGAGAGAATCTCCAAACAGGTGCTTATATTTTTGAAGAAAAACTTTGTAGAACTTTTGGAGCGTAAGCCGGCTTGCCACGGTAGCGATGCACCGGCGGCGGGTTATCACCTTCAATTTCAAACCGGCTCTTTGACGCAAACAGGACAGTGACAGACCACAAAAGGCAGAAATACAAAAAAAAAAGCTTTTCTCACTGCCTGTCATGTTGTTATGCCTTTTGCATGTCACAACCGCTCAGACGGGCACTTAAGCGGCCAGGCTGGGGGCTCTGAGTGAACGGCGAGGGAGGGCATCGCACGGAAACGATGATGGAAGAGCGTCAGAGTTCACTTCCTCCACCTCTACATGTCACAATAACCGAGGACAAGCATCACGGTGAGTAAAAGATAAAACATCAGGCGGCGCCTCTCCCGGAGGATCGGGTCCGGCGCCTCCGTCTGATGCTTTCTGATCACAGAAAGTACGATATCAGATTCAGTAATGACACTTAAATATTGGTTCTTTAAAAAGCTCCATCGTGGTTTTTTTAGTCCGTTGGAACCGATGCCCTCTAGTTGGTTTCCTGGGTGGTGGGGCACCGATGTTACAGGTGGACTTCATAGGGCTGGCACTTGACTGGTGCTCCGTTTGTTCTCGCAGCTCAATTTAAATGTCGAACGACGAAACCTTATTTCAGAATCCTGGTATAACCCACCTGTGTGTTGCACCATAGAGGAACATGCCAATTGTAGCCATACCCCGGATTTCGACTCAGGACCTTCTTGCTATGAGACCGTATTATGGAACCTGTATTATAGACCATCCCAGTGGCGTTCCACCACACACGTGCCGTGCTGACACCGGTGCAGACAGACGTTCCTCGCACGTTCCTCGCACGGAACACGAACGAACTCAATGAGCCGTGACAGAGAGCAGATATTCTGGGTCGTAGGCCATCACCCCCCATCTGGATCCGCCCCTCACATGTGTCCAACCGTGTGGAACGAGCCAAGACGTTAAAAATTCATCGCGGCCTGTCAATAATTAACAGCTCATTATTTGGAGACCGGGTTCGGAACTGAGCGGGGCGCTAATGCACGGGATGAAGGGCTTCACCTAAAAGCTCGGGCTTCATCATGACAGAAGGATTCCTCCCGCACGGCGGTTTGAAGAACCGGGCTCTTTGTCGGCCATCAAAAATTTACGCCCGTTGTCTGTCTGATTTTTGTATCTCATAACCGAACAAGAGCCATTATGGGATGAGACCGCGGCGCTCGTTATCGCTGAGGCCTTCACGCCGAGACGAGAGTGAGAAAGAAGTGAAATAAAATAAAAAGTTTCTGGCAAAAGTGCTCCGAGCGAGTTTTCTTTTGAGCTCTGATTAGAATAACGAGAGGAGTTTAGCTCGGATCGTTACGGGGGATCATGGTACCTCCATCGTGCCGAATCTTGCCCGTCGTTCCGACCGCGAGGAACGCCGGCTGTCCTGCAGCGCTCGCTGTTCATCAAAGCCGAATACCATCTTTCTTCTCCGCTAAACTTTTTGGGTGTCAGTTAATCACCCCGTCTCTATATTACCGTTTGTTGTTGTTTGGCGTTCAGGATCATCAGAGAATTGAATCCGCGTGCCGGAAGTGGGTTCGAGTGCGTCTCGCTTGAGGCCTTGTGAGAGTAAACAGGAGCAGGATGGAAACAAAACAGCTATTGTTTGGAGATCTGAGTGTAATTAGCTCGCTCACATCAAAGCCAGCTCACCCCGATAAAGATGCCGGAGATCCCCAAAAATCGACGAATACAGGACTCGGCGTACAGACAGGAAACACTGCAGGCTACAAGATGTTTGTTCTTCCTGTTGATGGTTGGGCCACAGTGAGCCGACCTGGCAGGAGATGATCATATGGGCTCTCAGCAGGTTGTTCTCGCGGGCCCCGGGGTTCGCCGCGGAATGTGAACGCTGTTAAATTAAGCGTGTGTTGACAGAAGTCGACCGAATCACGAGCGAGACGTTAATCAATACCGACTCCGTGAACTGGCACGCTGTCTGTCTTGGTAATTCCCCCGCCGAAGACAACAAACAACAAACATGACACCGAGCAGAGTGTCGCTAATAAAGTGAATTGTCTCGTCTGACAGAATGCAACAGAAGACAGATGCTTGTGTGTGTGTGTGTGTGTGTGCCATCTGTCAGGTTAAACCCAAAATGGCAAATGAATTTGATCAAATGCTTAAAGGTTTTCTACAAGGTTTTTGGAGTGTGTCTGGGTGGAATTTTTGGCCCATTTTGACCATTTGTGAGGTCACACACCGAGGTTGGGTGAGATGGCCTACAATCGCCGTTGGTGTTGGATGGTTCTACAGTCACGCTTCTGTGTGGATTAGTCGTGTTCCTCCACAACACCATGATTGGACCCTCCCCAAACTTTGTCCACATGGTTGGTGGCGACTGAATTCACTGAGTAGCATCTCCATCCATGCCGTGCGTCGTGCAGGTGGCAGGCGAGTGCTTGGTTTTAGTGTTGGTGGTTATATTGGGTGTGGTGGTGGTGTTGGTTTTGGTGTTTGTGATATTATTGGTGATGGGGATTGAGGCGTTGGTTGTGGTGTTGGTGATGGTGGAGGTGTTGGTTTTGGTGTTGGTGGTTTTGTTGGGTGTGATGGTGGTGTTGGTGGTATTGGTGGTTGAGGTGTTGGTTGTGGTGTTGGTGGTGGTGGAGGTGTTGGTTGTGGTGTTTGTGGTGGTGGTGGAGGTGTTGGTTTTGGTGTTGGTGGTGGTGGAGGTGCTGGTTTAAGTGTTGGTGGTATTGGTGGTGATGGTGGTGGAGGTGTTGGTTGTGGTGTTGGAGGTTTTGGTTTTAGTGTTGGTGGTTTTGTTGGTAATGGTGGTTGAGGTGTTGGTTTTGGTCGTGGTGGTGGAGGTGTTGGTTGAAGTGTTGGTGGTTTTGCTGGGTGTGCTGGTGGTGGTGGCGTTGTTGGTGGAGGTGTTGATTGTGTTGCTGGTGGTGATGTAGTAGTGGTGGCTTTGGTGGTGGTGGTGAAGGTGTAGGTTTAGGTGTTGGTGGTTTTGTTGGTGTTGTTACTGGTGGTGATGGGGGTGTTGTTGCTGGTGATGTAATAGTGGTGGTGTTGATTGTGGTGGTGTTGTTGGTGTTGATGTAGTAGTGTTGGTGGTATCATTGGTGATGGTGGTTGAGGTGTTGGTTGTGTTGTTGGTGGTGATGTAATAGTGGTGGTGTTAGTGTTGGTTGTGGTTGTGTTGGTGTAGGTGGAGGTGTTGGTTTTGGTGGTGGTGGGAGCTGGAGAACCCTGCCTTAATTTTTTGCAGTAAAACCCTGCGTTTTTAGACAAACAAACTCTAAACTCTCTCTGTCGCTGAATAAACATCAGTAACGTTTGTAAAAAATCCCAGACCTGCTGCTCAACCACATTTAACCAGACACCCTCCAGAATTCCACTCAAAAAATGGACCCTCCCCAAACTGTTTTCACATGGTTGGTGGCGACTGAATTCACCAAGGAGCATCTCCATCCATGACGTGCGTCGTGCAGAACCATGCAGATTATTTTCTAACGTGATGAGTTCAGTGTCAGAACGTCGGCGCTCAGAATGATGGGATGGGCCATGGGGCTGATTTGGGGGGGGGGGGGGGGCTTAGGCGTTTGGCGTGTCAGCTCTTCCCGCTCAATGAGGCATCCAGTGCTGAGTACAGAGGAGAAGATGAGGCTCAGACGTCAGACGCGGGGAGGGATGAAGTGTGATGGACAAAAGCGCAGCCTCCACCATCAGCAGGCTGGAAATTACTATTTAATGTGTTTTACTTAAAAGCATATGCAAAATTAAGAGTGGCTTACAAAAAACACGTTTTATGGCGTATTTAAAGAATAATATGCATAATATATCGCTTATGAATATTGATGAGGGGAACTTTTTAAATATTTCTTGTCTCAGTCTACTTTCGCGCCGAGAGATCTGGATTCCAGATTCAATTAATATGCAAGAAAGTAATGAAGGGGAGAAAGGACGGACTGGGGTGTGGGCATTCTGCACGGGCGCGGTGTGTGTGAGAGTGGACCGCCTCCACCAGAATAAGAAGTACACTGATGATCAATTACTGATGGTGAGTCAGAAGCATGTGGACAATCAAGGCTCTCCTCACTTTAACATGTTCTCTATACAGTAACACCAGATGCTGAGGTCCTAATCTCAACCCTTAACCACACCGCTGGGATGAAACCAGAACCAGAAGTGTAAATATAAAGAAGGTACTTTTTAAATTTTATTTCTTTAGTGTTTAATTTTTTGGTGAAGTTTTTAAATAAATACTAAGGGTGGTGATGGTGATGTGGTAGCACTGGTGGTGGTGATGGTCATGTAATAGTGCTGGTGATGTCGTGTGGTGGTGGCCTTGGTGGTGGTGATGTAGTAGTGGTGTTGGTGGTGGTGTTGGTGGTGGTGATGTGGTGTTGTTGTTGGTGGTGGAGGTGATGTGGTGGTGGTGTTGGTGGCGCTGTTGGTGATAAACTGGTGGTGATGTTGGTGGTGGTGTTGGTGATGTGGTCGTGGTGTTGTTGTTGGTGGTGATGTGGTGTTGTTGGTGGTGGTGGTGGAGGTGATGTGGTGGTGGTGTTGGTGGCGCTGTTGGTGATAAACTGGTGGTGGTGTTGGTGGTGGTGATGTTGGTGGTGTTGTTGGTGGTGTTGTTGGTGTTGTTCATTGTGGTGCTGGTGATAAAATGGTGGTGGTGGTGATGAAGTGGTGGTGTTGTTGTTGGTGGTGTGATGGAGGTGGTGTTGGAGATGGTGATGAAGTGGTGATGTGTTGGTGGTGGTGCTGGTGATAAACTGGTGGTGGTGTTGGTGGTGGTGATGTTGTTGTTGGTGTTCATGGTGGTGGTGGTGTGATGGTGGTGTGATGGTGGTGGTGGTGTTGTTGTTGGTGTGATGGTGGTGGTGGTGGTGTTGTTGGTGGTGTGATGGTGGTGGTGTTGTTGTTGGTGGTGTGATGGTGGTGGTGGTGTTGTTGGTGGTGTGATGGTGGTGGTGGTGTTGTTGGTGGTGTGATG
>JAOUQT010082281.1:0-10019 GCA_025769995.1 Xyliphius kryptos
AACTCCACACAGAAATTCCCAGGTCAACCCACCCGGGGATCGAACCCGGGTCCTCTTGCTGTGAGGCCACAGCACTAGCCACTGCGCCACCGTGCCGCCAGGGTATTCATAAGAATATTGCATAATAATTTATGCTAGCACACATAAAAAATAGTTTAAAAACTACAAAGCATAAAACATAATGCCAGAAAATGTTACGTTTTGGAGTAAATTCTTCTTCTTTTTTCGGCCCCTCCCTTTTATCAGGGGTCGCCACAGCATGTCAATCTTTTCCACCTAACTCTGTTCTCTGCATCTTCTGCTTTGACAGCAAATACCTGCATGTCTATATTGACCACATCTATATATCTCCGCTTTGGTCTTACTCCTGCCTGGCAACTCCATTTATAACATCTACTAATATATCCACTGTCCCTCCTCTGCACATGTCCAAACCATCTCAATCGACCAACTTTGACTCCCATGCTGTTCTCATACATGTCCTGCACCAATCTAACATACTTCTCAGCCTCTCCGGAATTCCTCATACACCACCACAGTTTCTCTCTCCGCACCCTATCATAAGCTTTTTCTAAATTCACAAAGACTCCATCAGCATTCCTAAAGCAAAAATCGCATCTGTGGTGCTCTTTTTTGGCATAAAACCATACTGCTGCTCACAAACAATCACTGATTGTCTAAGTCTAGCTTCAACAACTCTCTCCCAAATCTTCATTGTGTGACTCATTCACTTTATGCCCCTGTAATTGCTACAACTCTGCACATCATCCTTGTTCTAATAAATCGGTACAAGTATGCTTTTCCTCAATTCCTCGGGCATCAATTCCTTATCAAAAATGACATTAAATAATCTAGTCAAAAATGACACTCCCATCTCTCCTATACATTTCCATACCTTTACTGGTATTTCATCAGGTCCGACTGCTTTTCCCTTCTTCATCCTTTTCAAAGCTTTTCTTACTTCATCCTCGCTAATCTTTACTATATCCTGTTCCACTATTTCTATGCCTCCCACTCTTCTTTCCCTGTCATTTTCTTCATTCATCAGATCCTCAAAATACTCCTTGTATCTTTTCCTCACCCTCTCCTCACCTGTCAGTACAAACCCATTTCTATCCTTGATCACCCTGACATGTTGCACATCATACGTTTTGGGGTAACTGAAGACTAAAAATAACCACCGTAAACCTAGTAGAGTTTTTCCATTTACTTCAAACAAATTTCACAAGGCAAATCCAAAGTTTTTTATTAATTTATTTTAGAAACAAATTACTTCCTGTTATCATATTCATGGAGCTACAGTCTACTCCAGGGGTATCCAAACATTTTATACTGAGGCCCACATACGAAAAAATATACAAAGGGCCAGGCCAGTTGATATAAAAATATGTAAACAGATAGAAAAAATGCCAATAAAAAAGCAACATATTTAGACAAAATATATATAATGAAGTCTGGTGTATATTTTACCAACAGACACTTAACTTATACAAGTAGAACAGTGAAATTCGGCAAAGCATCAATTAGTGTATTTAAGAATCTGACTTGGTTATTCTAGAGACTTTGACTTCCAAACTTCTTTTTTTGAATCAGAACCCAGGAGCATTTCAGTGTTATATAATATGTATCTTTCTTTACTCATGTTAAATTGTCTAAGTGACATATCCAGATTTATTATTATTTGAGTTAAATTCAGCTGTCTTACCATAGATGAAGTCATCATCAGAGTGATCAGTAGTTTCTAAAGAAACAAATCAAACAAAATACAACAGCACACTCACTGTAATTATCAATAAACAGGCTGCGATGGAAACGAAATTTCATTACATCAGTCGGTTATTAACATTGCATATGTAGTACAAATTAGTACAAAGTTCAATTTACACCCAAAAATTCAGCTAAAGTGATTCAACTGAAAGTGAATATTCGAGAGTTCCTTTTAACAAATGCTAAAATTTACCTTTCCCCATGCTTCAGGCTCGAGATTGGATGTTACACTGTATCAAAAGTCCAAGATGTCTGTAAAACTCTTTAAGAACACGTGAGTATATGCAAAAGGGGGAAGAGAACAAAAGAAAGAACAAGTCAATGCAGGGGGAGTTGCATGGGGATGTTTTTGTAAGAAGGTTGTTCAAGGGGAAAATTATCACCTTGTTGATATTCGGATATCCAGGAACATGTTGTGCATGAGGTATTGAGTGTGACTTGAGGTTGTCACAGTGGTGCAACTGGTAGCACTGCCGCCTCACAGCAGGATGGTCCCAGGTTTGAATTCCAGATAGATAGAATCTAATTCAGTATCTAATTCAGCCTGTCGGTCACAGAAAATATGTACAATAACATGCACAAAGAATATACCACCACACTATACTCCCTAATGATGGCCATACAAATAGAAGATCCCTCTCCAGTCATCTGATTACTGATCTGAATCACCAGTATCTTGACACCCAGTAGACCTTTGCCTATATAAACACTGTCCAGTTTATCAAAAATACGTGAAGTCTTCATGTTATCAAGCTGTGCTAATTGTTATCATTGTTTCCTCGTTTTGAAGTTGATTTTTGCAGATTGTCTGACCCTTGTTTACTATTGTGCCTCTCACTTTCTCCTGAGTAAATAAATGTATTATTATAACTTCTGGTAGATTTTTTAACCACAGGCCAGAGAATCACTCCATTAATATTCATCTAAAAAACTGAACTATCTGTTCCAAGACAAGACCAAAGGTTATGTGCTCAGTGAATCACATGAGTGAAAAGAAAAGCAAAAAAGAAGGTTTGTTCTGTATCAGTGAGTAGTTAAAGTTTAAAAAATAAAGGACAAATGAGAGACAAAACTAGACAAAGCTGCATTTAAAATATATCAACACTTCTAAAAGGAATTTTATGTTGATTTACTGTATGAAGTGAACCAAAGAAGTAAACACGAAATTTGATGCAAACTAATACATTTATAAAAAATGTTAATACAGAGGTGAAACACATTGTACAAGACTTTGGACAACCAGCCCAAGTCACATAACATAATTAATCATTAGACTCATTAGGACCTGTTGAGCAAGTGTTATAAAACTCTATGAGGCAGATATTTTGATGCAAAAGTCATGCATGGGCCAGTTGACTTTAAGTCAGGGTAGTGTGGATGAGACCATTAGAAAAAATATTTTCAGGCACAAGTATGAGAACATAAACCATCTTTTTTTCCTACAAAGGAATAAAAAGGCCGTACAAAGACATTAAATTGCATCCAATTTATAGCTTTCACTGTTCAAATGCCATTAACTAATGAGTAAAAATGTGCCGACTGTATGATTGAAAGAAAGTGAATACAAAACTTCTCTATGACACAAACAACCTGCTATCAGTCTGTCTGTCTTTCTGTCTGTCTATAACCTTGTTCCTGTCATCAATATGTCTGTCTATGTCGATGATGACGGTAATAAAACAATAAATAAAAGAATTTTTTTTGAGGGGTGTGTGTGTTTATATATAGCCGATCGTCCTAGACACAAGGACATTCCTGAAGCTTAGTCTAGTAGATAATAGGTGAATTCTTTGAAAAGTTAAATATCAGTGAGGTGAAGGATTCAAACCAGGGTTAATCATTGGAAGGCAATGTGATTTACAAAAATAACACATCACTTTGATGCAGAACCATAAAATACAGGTTTCCTACTAATTCATTTGCAGCTTCTAACATATTAATAATAAAGTTAAATTGGCTATCTTCACCTGGGATTGCTACCAATGATAAAGCATATGCCAGGTTCAGCCTAGCACAAAGTCGAGGATGACCTCGAAACTGCAAGGATGACCAGAAATAGGGACAAAAAAGTATTAATGAGTACAAAACATAAGAATGACATACTGGATCGGACGTCACCCAGGTTAAATATGTCCACGGTACCCATTGTGAGAGACAGGGTGAGTATGATGCAAAGGATGATACATACTTTGATATATACTTGTTACTGAATTGGAGAGATTAACCATAAGTGTTTGTGGATTGTCCTGAGACCAAATGGAAAGGCACGAGACACTTCACAGGATGGACACATAGTACTGTTATCAGGAAAAGAGGACCTCAAACACCAAGGAATTGCTGTCTGGAACATTGCTAAATATTTGAAAACCTACAATCCAGTAAGCAGTCGAGTCATATTAGCCACATTTGCCACAAGATATGACGTTTGAACTGCTGACAAACAAGATCATGGGAGACTAAGTAGTTCTACAATTATTTTGAACATGTAATGTCAGAGACTCCTAAGCAGAAGGATTTGTCATCACAGGTGATTTCAATGCTTCAATGTCAAGGACAATACAAGTGCATCTCAATAAATTAGAATATCATCAAAAAGTTAATTTATTTCAGTAGTGCAGTACAAGCAGTGAAATGCATACATTATATAGATTCATTACAAACACAGTGATGTATTGCGTTTATTTCTGTTTATTTCTATTGTGTTTATTAATCTTTATCTCAGAACATTAGAATATTTAACACAAAACACATGCAAAGTATTCATAAGTGTTTAAAATGGTTTCCTAGTCTGGTTCAGTAGCTTACACAATCAAGGGGAAGACACTGGCAGTCATTAATACACTCTACAATGAGGTTATGCCACAAAAGTCATTTCTAAAGAAGCTGGCTGTTAACAAAGTGCTGTATTCAAGCATATTAATGAAAAGTTGAGTAAAAAAAAAAGTGTGGTAGAAAAGGTTGCACAAGCAACCATGATAACCCAAGCCTTGAAAAAATCGTCAAAAAAAGGCCATTTAAAAATGTTATGGGGAGATTCACAAGGAGTGGACTGCTGCTGGAGTCAGTTCAACAAGAGCCACCACACACAGGCGTACCCAGAACATGGGCTACAACTGTCGCATTTCTTGTATCAAGCCACTCATGACCAAGAGGAGCGTCTTACCTGGGACAAGGAGAAAAAGAACTGGACTGTTGCTCATTGGTCCAATGTGTTGTTTTCAGATAAAAGTAAATTTAGCATTTCATCCGAAAATCAAGGTCCCAGAGTCTGGAGGAAGAGTGGAGAGGCACAAAATCCAAGCTGCTTGAGGTCTAGTGTGAAATTTCCACAGTCAGTGATGGTTTGGGGAGCCAGGTCAACACAAGAACTGAATTTCCAATGAAACATTTTAGGGGATAAGAAAGAAATATGAGGCAAAAAGAAAGTCTTCCAGTAATAACTGGAAATTTTGAAGTGAAATTCAGAAGAAATGTTTGATTCTTTGTTCATTGAGCCATAAGAAAATGCACAGAATTATACCTGCAGGTCTGTGTTACAAATCGTGAATCAGCTTACCAAACCAGCCATGTATTGCAGCCATCAATGGCAATAATGACAAGAAACTTATCAAACCAAAGAAGGTGTGTCAATGGTTGAAATGGTACTGTGAGGGACTGTAAAGTACTGAAGAGGTGAACATACAGATTGATGTTCAAGAAAATGAACCACTAATACTGAAGGAAAAGATAAAGCAAGCCATGTTGGAATTTGCTACATGAAAGACAACTGGTCCAGATGACATACCAGTTGAACTTCTCAGGTTTGGAGGAGAGATGATACTGAACAAGCTCCATAAAGTACGTATGGAAGTGTGGGAAACTAGAACCTGGTGAAAAAAATGGGGAGTCTTCTCAGTCCACTGCTAAAGTAAGAAGACCTGCTCCAATGCAGCAACTACAGGACCAACATACTAGTCTGACACGCTAGCAAGATCCTGATGTGAGTGATCTTGAAGCATATGTAGGCCAAGCTTGAAGGAGACATTACTTAAGAACAAGCTGGATTTAAAGAACTTGTAAGTTGGATTTTAAGAAGAGGTATTAGGGATCAGATCTATTGGGATAGAATAAAGTGGAGACTGTGAGTCAGGCCTTCTCATTCAACATCAGGGTCTGAAGTCTGAAATTCATTTCTGAAGAAAAAGTTGCAATAAACACACTTCAACAACTTGTGGGAAAACCTTCCCAGAATAGTGGAAGATGTTATAGCTGCAAATGGTGGACATCATACTAAACCCTACAGATTAACAATAGGATGTTACTCAAATTGATTTGCATGTGATAGCAGGCAAATAACTACTTTGGAGAATATAAAGTATGTAGTCTTCATGATTTAAATGCACTGTGTTTGCCACTAATAAAAGAAAAGACCTGTTAAAACATGGGAGGGTATTGTAGAACATTTACTTGCTTGCATCCGGCGGGACCCCAACCACCAACTCCTCATGTCCAAACATTAACAAAGCTGGCGTAAATCCCGTGGTCTTCTGGACAGCAAACCGGCATGTGAGAAGCACGATGATCAGGTGTTTGTCCCAATCATGCTGGTTTTCTGCTGTCACCATGGCTAGCTGTGAAGTCAATTAAAACCAATTAACTTGTCTGTCTCTCTGCGGGTGAAGTGGAGTGGTCCGAGTTTTGTGTATCTCCAGCTGGCGGCAAACTCCCTGCATCATATCAGACTCGAATTTCCACCCCTGGTCGCTATGTATCTACTCCGGCACCCCAAAACGGCAATGCCAGGATCGGTGCGCTGCGCCTCTGTTTCAGCCCGCTGAATGCCTGGTCTCCTTCTACTGACCAGTGAAACTTGGCACCTATGCCAGTTAAATTGTGAAGTGCGCTGTGATTTGTACGAAGCCCTTCATATAACAACGATAGTACAAAGCCAGCTCCAGGAAGTTCCGCAATTGTTTAATATTCCGCTGTGTCGTGCACAGCTTCCGTCTTTTTCGGGTCCGCTTCAATACATAATACGCTAATCACATGTGCTAGGAAACATACTAGCTGCTGCATTAATGAACATTTCTCTTGGTGTAATTTTAAATTTGCCACATGAACCACCATTAGCACCAGCTACAGGATTGCCAGCGCTTCATCAAAGTCCACGGCGTGGCGTAAATAAACTTATCTCAGGGAACATCAGACAGAGTTTGAGACATCAGTTTCTTGAACGTCGCATTACAAAGTCCGAATGGTAATAATGTAATGAGGGTAATTTTAGCCAATTTTAGTAAGCGCGTTCAGTCTACGATAATCCACACAGAAACGCTAGCTGCCATCCTTCTTTTTAGCCGGCACTACGGGTGATGTCCATGGGCTGTATGATAGTTCAATAATTCCGGCTTCTGCCATTTCTGTTGCTCTGCGACCTCACTATCTGCTGACCCCACTCTATCAGTTTATGTGGCCTACCACTTCATGGCTGAGTTGCTGTTATTACCAAACACATCCATTTTGTATAATACAGCTGACAGTTGACTGTGGAATATTTAGGAGTGAGGAAATTTCATGACTGGATTTGTTGCACAGGTGGCATCCTATCACAGGATCCTGTAATGCTGGAATTCCTTGAGCTCCTGAGAGCGACCCATTCTTTCCCAAATGTTTGTAAAAAAAAGTCTGCATGCCTAGGTTCTCGATTTTATACACCTGTGGCCTTGGAAACGATTGGAACACCTAATTCAGAAAAGTAAGTTAGGGAATATTGTACAGTGACACCTTCAGAATCCAGAATCTAGGTGTTCTTTGGAGGTGGTCATTTAATATTTTTTATCTTTGTCCTTTGTATTTTATTGTTCATAAATTACATCTTTCCTTTACAATGGCTTTTTCTATAGAATTCTAGTTTGTCCAATACATTTCTAATCGCAGAGATAGTTCTTAAATGTTTAAACTTTCTTTTTAGGTGGTTTTTTTCGGTTCCTATGATGCTAGTTTCCAAAAGAGAATTTTTTAGTGATACATTTTGCCACTATGTTTGCACACAGCGGAATTGGTCCTCTGCACTTAACCCCATCCGTGCAGAGAAACACACAAATACACACACACACAGGTGAAGTGAGCACACATGCCTGGAGCAGTGAGCAGTCAGCACAGCGCCCGGGGAGCAACTGGGGGTTAGGTGCCTTGCCCAAGGGCATTTCAGCCATGACTTTTTGGTAATTGGAATCGAACCAGGCACCTTCCGGTTTCAAGGCTGGTTCCTTAACCACAAGCCTATAACTGCCCCACAAAGGGCACAGCATGACAGTGATGATATGTGCTGTAAAAGTTAATTTGTGTCTGTATGACATGCTATTTACTGCCTGAATTTTTTTAGCATATTCCTTCTTCAAATGTCACCCCTACCCCTATTTGTCCTGCCATCTACACCATGAAGACACATCTAGTCTTCTAAACACACTATATATCTACCATCATTTTCTCAATCATGTTAGCTATTTTCCTACTTTAGGCTGTCATTGTACCAACATTCAAAGTTCCTCCTCCAATCCCTAATCTGCTGCCTATTATCTTTTCCCATTGTTTCCTGGCATGTCTTCCTCATCTAAATATTAATCTTCAAACAACAGTAGCATTATTTCCGCAGACATGCTGCTAATAACAATGCCAGTGGCGGTTGTTGTATATCTGTACCTGTATAGGCCTTGATTAATCCGATATGGCATTTGGAATGTTTTATGGTTTTATTTCCCTTTTTGACACAATCCTTTCTAATTATCCAGGCTTGGGCCCGGCCTGCTGCTTTGTGACCCCATTCGGCTCTAATACAGAATTCAAAAAATCTATAACGTTATTTGTACTGAAAAAATATCATAGGATTTTTCACAGTATTCTGTCTCAAGGTTTGCAAAAAACTGAGCACCAAAAGCACTTTAGGTTGTGTGGCAAAAATGTATATAGGCTTACTCATGCATTTACTAAAATACCATTTACCTGAGCCATTTGCCCAAAGCAATTTTTCCATTGTATTAAACCTAGCTGTTCAGCAACTTAATAGCATTAGCAAAACATTATTAACATTTGATGAGTTTAGTTGAAACTCATAACCATGCTAATGGTATGTGACAATGTGGACCTTGGGGCTACACATGACTGGTAACAAATAACATACACAACTCCATGGAAAACACAGTAAGGGTTATTAGGAGGTAATGGGTACTGATTAATAAATCTAATAATAAATCTTAAAAAGTAACATAGTCAACCTTTGCTAAGTACAAATTTTATTACGAATTATTACTTTTATAATAAATAATATTTATTACTTTTATCAATTCTGCATTAGTGTTTAAAAAATTATGTTAAGGAAAAAAGTTTGTATTTCAGTAAAGAAAGCAACATATCACAAGACTGAGCTCCTCACAGAAAAAAATGTGAAAACCTACTGGGTTTGCAACTTAATAAAAAAGCAACTGTGTCTAGGTTTCTGAAGGACCCTGTCAAATTTTCCAAGACACTCAGCTGTGTAAGAAAATTAGCTGGGAAATGGTAAGGGGCATCCAGGAATCTGCCTATTCTTCCAGACATGTTTATTTTTGGTTTGAAAAGTGGTCTGATAATGTTGTTTTCTTTACTGACATACAAACTAAAATTCCTTGTTTGAAAATGCTGACTGCATCGTAGAAGTCATAAGATTTGTGCTAAATTAATAGGTTGCTTAAGAGTGTATAGTACTGTATATTCTAAATATACTGAACCTTTTAAAATATCTTACAACAACTTACAACTAGATTATATCATGAATTCATTTCTGTAAATTCTGCTTTGCCACAATGTTCCGTCATAAAAAGCACTATAGAAATAAAAAAATAAATTAGAATAATAATAAATCATCAAAAAGTTAATTTATTTCAGTAGTGCAGTACAAGCAGTGAAATGCATACATTATGTAGATACATTACAAACACAGTAATCTATTTCGAGTGTTTATTTATGTTACTGTTGATGATTATGTCTTACAGCCAATGAAAATCAAAAATCATTATCTCAGAAAATTTGAATATTTAGCACAAAACACCTGCAAATTCTTCCTAATTGTTTAAAATGGTCCCTTAGTGTGGTTAAGTAGGTTACACAATCATAGGGAAGACACTAGCAGTCACTGACACACTCTACAGAAGGTTTTGCCACAAAAGTCATTGCTAAAGAAGCTGGCTGTTCACAGAGTGCTGTATTCAAGCATATTAATGTAAAGTTAACAACTAGCA
>JAOUQT010082302.1:0-10019 GCA_025769995.1 Xyliphius kryptos
GATCTAACACAGATCTAACACAGATCTAACACCGATCTAACACCGGTCTAACACAGATCTAACACCGATCTAACACCAGTCTAACACCGATCTAACACCAGTCTAACACCGATCTAACACAGGTGCACACAGTCTTTAGAAGAACTTTAACTCGTGGTGTAAAAAAAAAAAACACGTGGTAAAATAAAAGATACTTTAAAAAACAATGCATATATTTCTACTTGCTGTTCCACATGCAACTGTGCAGCTACAGTACAAATAAAACATGTATGGAGTTTGCATGTTGTCTGAATGTCAGAGGGGGTTTTCTCCAGGTGCTCCGGTTTTCTCCCACAGTCCAAAATGTATGCTAGGTGAATCGAATGTGTAAACTCTGGACGCAAGGGCAAGAAAGAGCCATCGTAGGGCACACACACAACCTAGCATGCATGTTAGGAAGAAAGCAGAGTATCTGGAGAAAACCTGCTGACGATGACGTTAAACAATAAATAAGTAAATCATACCAGCGGCACAGTGGCAGTGCTGTTACCTCACAGCAAGAAGGACCCAGGTTCAATCTCCAGGTGGGGCAACCTTGGAAATATCTGTGTGGAGTTTGCATGTTCTCCCCATGTTCGCTCGGGCTTTCTCTGGGCACTCTGGTTTGTGTTTCTAAACTGGCTCTTGGTGTGTGAATATGCATGTGTGTCCTATGATGGATTGGCAGCCTGACTAGGGTTGTTCCTGCCCTTGCACCCAGATTTTCCGGGTGGACACCAGCTGGCCCATGACGCCTTCTGGATTAACCAGAAGAAAATGAAATACTTTTCATCTATTTTCTCAAAACTGTGCACAAAATCTTCAATAAAAATCTGCAATACACACACACACTACACACAGGTGTGTCTCCAGAGTATCTGTGTGAAATGGGAGGGACATGCAAACTCTGAGGCGACGGCACAAACCACTATGCCACCGTGCCACCTTAATGCAATCTCTTTAAAAAGAAACGTCTAGGAACAGGGGGATAAAGACTTTAGCACAGTATTAAATACTCACTCCTTTGTACGCTTCTCACCTGATGTGGTGAACTGCTTTCCACACTCTTTACACTTCAGAGGTCCGTCCGTGATGTGGATCTTCATGTGGGCTTTCAGGTTTCCCAGCTGAAAAGAGGTTGTTTTTTAAGCGTTAGTCTGTGGTTTTGTAGAAAACCGGTGTTTTTCCAGCATGTGCACTCATTTCTCGAACCTGATTGAATTTCTTGTCACACTGTGGGCATTTGTGGCCCTTGTCGGTGTCATGGCTCTCCAGGTGTCGCATTTTGGCAGTGGGGTCGGAGAAAGAGCGCTCGCAGTGCTCGCAGTGATACGGCTTCGTGCTGCTGTGCACCCGCTGGTGGCGCTTCAGGTTACCGGATGTGGTGAAGCGCTTGCCGCAATCGCCGCAGCTGTAGCGCGCCTCGTCCGTGTGCCGCTTCTTGTGAAGGTTCAGAAGACTGATCTGCCGGTAGCTTTTCCCACATGTGTCACAGGAGTATGGCTTTAAAGGGCTAGAGGTGGAAAGAGGTTCAGAAGCAACATGTGAATGATTTCCTGCTAGTGCAGCAGCTGTGTTTGGGAAACGGAATCAGCTCGGCACCAGTTCTTCTATGTACAGTAGGTTTGACATTGACTCAGATATTCTATATAGAGCCGGGGTCAAACTCGAGGCTCCTCTTCATTCTGTATGTGGCCCATAAAAGTCTAAAATCTCATTTATAATCTTTATACATTTTAATTTCGGGACCTAAGAAAGCCTTTCAGTTTCATTACCTGCACAATAACATCTGTCCACTACCGTCTCCACATCTGTTTCTTCCTGCAGCGATGCTCTTGTGAAGTACTGGGATTAGTTTACGACTAAGACTAATAATGTTGAGGAAACTTCATTTTTCATTTATTTTAGTATTTTTATCTTTAATTTAATGAATTTCATTCAAAAAAAGCAAATATTTTTACTTCGAGATTCATATTTTAAATAAATACAATACACTCAGTCATCAATGGATTACAAACACCCGGCTTCTAACTGGTTGATTATATGGCAAACATTCTCCTTTCACAAGTCTACTCATGCCCACTGCAGCTGCTCCATCAGTTCTCCTTGCTAGTTTGATGCTCGCCACTCGGCTCATCCGCACGTGCCCGTCTGCTGGCATGTTTGTTGGTGGTTTACCCACAAATGCTAAATGCTGCTTTCTATTGTGCAGTGGACAGATCCAACTCCTGACATGCGAGAGTCGACTCTGATGTAAGCACCAATTCATGCACATTATCAGGGATGATATGCCACTGCCGGGTGTTCCTAATCCAGTTGCATTATTTGTCTTTCTACTTTCAAAGCTAGGCATTAATTGAGTTATTATGAAAACCAGTATTAACTGAATGCAGAATTACACTGTGTGCACAGACATATGCAAGACAGGGGTTTCAGCTGTCGCATTCCTTGTGTCAAGCCACTCTTGAACAAAAGAGAGCATCAGAAGCGTCTAAAGACAAAAAGGGACTGGACTGCTGCTGATCCCGGGTAAACGTCAGGAAGGGCATGCCAAATTAATGATGCGAGTTCTTCAGTGAGGATTAACTCACTGTGGCGACCCCTGATGAAGGGAAGGGATTGGCCGAAAGAAGAATAAGAAGATATTTGTTTTACTTTTGCAGTGAATCAAGCAGATGGTAAATCAGAGTAATGTTATACTCTGAGGAGGCGAACAGAGATGTTACTCGATGCACCTGTGTCTCTCATTGTCCCACACAAACAAACATATAGTCTTTGTCCCACATTTGGTGAATTGGAATTGGGTCACCCTACCCAGGAGGAAACTGAGTTCGACAACCCGGGATCTTATAGGTTTTTCATAGATAGTCGGCATCCGCCAGTGACTCACTACTGCACAATTCTCAACCTTTGGTTATTTTTCACCAGCTATTTTAGAGAATGACCTCAGAACCTACCTGTGGATTTTTTCATGTGCTTTGCAGGCAGCTGGGTCAGAGAAAGCCTTGTTACAGTCCTTGCAGCTGAAGGGCTTCTCACCTGTGTGGATGCGCATGTGGCGTTTAAAATTCCCAGTGTGTGTAAAAGTTTTTCCACAGTCCTGCAACAGTCAAACACCGCGGTGAATCAAACAGGTGAGAAGAGTCGTGTTCATACCACAATTCCTGGCAAAAAGCAAACTAAACCCACTGTCGGCCATTTAGCTCTCTAGCTAACGCGCTAGTTATTTGTTACATGTCCTTTTTATTTACAATATCACAAGTTCAAAGGAAAATATTAAGCAATATCAATAGGAACTAACTGCAAGTAAAGCAGATCATCACATGACTTCACTTCCGCTGTCAATCAACATGATGTCCAGCCACTTTGACAGTTCCACTAATCATCATGCAGAAGCCCAGCATCCAGACCTGCCCACTGCAAATGTACCCCAGAGTAGCTGTGAGTCCCTGGTACTGATGTTTTTGGATGTTTCAATACCCGATTCAATACCTGATACAATACCCCACTCAATACCCGATACAATACCTGATACAATACCTGATACAATACCTGATACAATACCTGATACAATACCTGACTCAATACCTGCTCTTTGTTCTTTGATGAATTAAACATAGTTTTATACGATGTACAAATCATTGCATCTGTATTTATTTACATTTTACACAGAATCCCAACTTTTTTTGAATTTTGTACAAACTCAGCTTCACTCACTTCACACTTGTGAATGACGGACCCGTACGATCTGGACTCGCTGCGTTCAGCAATGACCCCAGGCCTCAGAGACTTTCCTTCTCCTTCATCTTCTTCACCTACTGATCCATCATCAACATCCATCATCCCATCCTCCTCCTCCTCCTCCTCCTCTTCTTCCTCTGTCTGCTCTTCCACTTCCTGTTTTGGTTCTGCCCTTATATTCTCTTCACTAGCAGGTTCTGGCAAACGTCCTTTACTTTCATTATCTATCACCAAGAGACAAGAGACAAAATCAAGGGGAAAAACTCAGTTCTGTGCAAAATCCTTAGAATTGTGCATTAATGAGTCAAAATGAAGCCTCGTGTTCCGTAGATTGGAGACAGAAACAAAAACGGAGCCTGCTGGGTTCAGCTGCAATAAAAGAAGCAGGTGTGACGGTCAACGTCTCAGGAAGAACTGTGTCAGATTGTCCAGGTGCAACTCAGTAGAACTTACGCGTAAACACTAATTACTGTACAGAACTGAGCAAAGAATGATTTATTTCTACATACCTGGCAACAACAGCAGAAATTTCAGTAATAATAATAACGTATAAAAGTCAATTATGAGGTTTTTCTGGAGAAAACATTCTGTATCTGACACGTGGCATCTACTGCAATAAAAAGTAATATTTCAACATCTGAATAATTCTGTACCGACCCATAGCTGAGTACAGAGTTCCTGACTTTTGCACACTAGTGTGTAGTTAGAGCATGGCACAGGTGAGTGTTTACCTGGCCGGTTCTCCTGGTGACTGAGAGATTGTGATTTGCTTCTCCGTGTTCTTATGCTCGAGCTCCTAGTCACTGATCTTTTTGATATATCTGAAAGAGCAGATGGAAGAATGGTATTTTATAAACAGTGAAGGTCACGCTAATAAAGAAAAGCACGAGGCAGTGAAGACAGACTGACTGGGTGTGTAATCGGCATCAGAAAGGTCGTCCTGATACTCCATGAGTTCCGTTACTGGGCTTTCTTCCTGCTCTTTCAGCTCGGCATTCGGACTGAGCTTGCTGGGACTTTCCACCATTACTCCTGCACTTTGACTTTCAGTAGCATTACATGTGTCCTGCTGCTCTTCAGAAGTCTGTGATGAAGAAGGAGCATCACCTGCCTCAGGAACACTGCTATTAGCCGTGACATGAACAGCCAGTTGCTGCACTGAAGCATCATTGCTATCATCTTTAATCAGTGTCCCATGTTGCTCAGTTGGACCTGATAAGGTTATTAAATGAAACAAAGCACAGAACGATGTATTACATGAAATTAAATACGGAACAAAGCTGTGATTTGGGTTACAGACATTGTGCAGAAGAACGCTGGACACTACTGACCATGGTTTAATGCCGGAGGTCCTGTGAGCGTCTTATAAGCAGAGCACGCATTGATAATTTCTTGCATCTGTAGAAATGTTGCTACAGCCAGGACATCCTCGATGTTCTGTGAGTTCAGGTTCAGCTTGGCTGTGTACATAAATTCAAGGATTTGTCCCAGGCCTGTGAAGATCATAGAATGCAGATGTTATGAGTAGCAGGAGTTTTAGCAAGCCACGAAAATGTGAGAAGAAGAACAGAAAGAAACGCTTTTCTGACCATGTGAAGCAGGCTAGAGGATCTCAAAAACGATGCCAACCACAGATATTGAAATTCAGCCTGTATTTACAAACCCTGAGGCTCTGGGATGCCAGTGTGTGTTTTCCTTTAACAAAGCTCCAGCTCCATTTACAAATAAACACAGAAAAAACCATAAATCTGCAGAAATCAGCCAGTGACTGAAGAAACAAACTGAAATGTCTGAGTAATAAAGAAGAGCATTTATATGTTTTTAATTTAAAAAGAGAGGTAGAAGAACGCAGAGACAAAGAAAACAAGTTCCAGAGCATGGGGCAGCAACACTAAATAATCTCAGGCCCATAGTGGACAGCCTGAACCTGGGCACGTCAAGAAGAGCAGCATCGGAAGATCCGAGCCAATCAGATGGAATACTAATAATTTTAACTGATGAGTTTAGAGACGGGGAACCAGTGAAGCTCCTGATCACATGTCAGAAGAGTATCAGACGTATTCAGAATCATTCGCGGAGGATGAAGAGTATCTGGAGGAAGACCATAGAGGAGAAGTATAATATTTTAGCCTCTAGGTTACAAAGTGATGAACTGAAATCAGTGCTACTTTAGGAGATGGACGGGGACGGAGACGGGAACGTTGCAGACGGGAATGTTAATAGATCTACTCATAGATTTTAGTGAGATTCGAGGGATAGAAAGAGATCAAAGGAAAAGGAAAAGATTGTGTGATTGTCAATAATTTTACCAACACGCAAAACTGAGCCATAAACGGACGAAATATGAGCGTTTAACAAATTAGTTCATCTTTTTTCTTATTTATTTTATTTTTAGTGCTAAATTTGTAAGAATTCTGCAGATTTTATATTTTAAAATATTTATTTACCAACAAAATAATGATACAGTAATAAAGTACAGTTCATAAACTCTCCAGAAGAACTATATCACGATTCTGCAGGATGCTCTGCAAAACTTTCTAAATAATTGACTTATAAAATAAAAATAAAACTGCAAAAATGTTACTTTTTTAAATAAAAACACACCAGTGACGTTTGTTTCATTATTTTCGGAAGGCATTGTTTCGTTACAGCGCTTCTTCGCCCGAATCGTCTGCTCGCGGTACGGTACTGTACTGTACAGTTTAATTACTGTAAAAGACTCTGACACAGTTCTTCTGGAGGCATCATGACGCTCTGTTGTGTGAAATGTTGCTTTATTTACAGACATACAAACTTTAAATGTGCAGAATTTTATTTTCTAATGAAAAAGTCATGTTTTAAAAGAATTACTGACTGAAAACTGCACAATAATCTAAATAACATTCCGGCAGATATTCCGACAGTCATGAACTAGTAATGAAGGGGAAATGAACAAAATTAACCAATCACAATGATCTAATGTCGACACGTTTTTGTACTCGTTTTTTTGTAACTAGATCAAACTTGATTGCTTTTGTTTACTTTAGTTTGTTTGTTATTCACTAAAACAATACACACTCTATAAACATAACAAAAAGTTGACTACAGTTCAAAGTAACTTGTATTTAGTGTTGTCAGAAATATCGATATATCGATGAGAATCGATACTGAAAATTCTGAAACGGTACAATACTCCTTTCCCTCGGGAATCGATTCTACTCGTATCGAATGTGCTTTCTTAGTCGTTCCAGGATTCCACGGAGCTGTTACTAATACAGAAATAGAAGCGAATGTGACAGCAGTGTGTGTTCCGAAACCGTCTAGATAAACAATGAAAGCAGCAGAAGTTGTGTGTTCGAATCAGATACAGACGGAAAGAGAAAGGACATGAACAAGCCGGTGTGTGTGTGTGTGAGCGCTGATTTAGAATCATTCCGACAAAGATCGCCAACACACACTGGCACGCAGATTTCTATAAAGTTCACAGAGAGGCTGGTGATTGTTTACTTTATAAATATCACTGAAACATGTGATCTGATCGTATATTGTGGGGATGTTTATGATCACATCCTAGCTGTAATTGCTAGCGACAGCTAAGATAACTGTGATGACATTAAAGCCGAATCCGACAGCGGAATGAAGCCGGTGTTTATTACTATAAAGATTATATTTACTATAATTGACTGTAAACACTCGCGTGTTTAACACTAGCGTTATCTTTGTTCTAGATGATTCTAACACACTACTGTAACTCTTACTGTGTGAACATGTGATTGATCTGTACATCGGTGTAAATAGTGATTTTATTGTAAAGAGACTTGTGTATTTAATTAATTCATGTTTAACTGTTGTTTGAAGTTTTATATTTATATCTCATAAACTTCCTGCTAGTTACGTGTAGAATATTAACTGTTATATAACAGTATGAACCCGACTCTGCAGATTTGTAATAAATCACAGGTAATTTTATTTATTTAATAAACGTAATAATGAACTTTAATCTATAAAAGTGTTAAATATGTAAATAAATCTAAGCTTCAGTAGAGACATCAGTAATGTATCTGACTTTGGATAGGAATAATATCGAAATCTCTATATTTTTCACAGTATCGTATTGAATTTGTGTTACTTAGTATCGTGACAACACTAGAACAGACTCATATACAGTAAGATGATGATGATGATGATGATGGTGTGTGTTGTGTGTCTACAGTGGTACGTTCAGGCTACGTGTGCTACACAAGGAACAGGACTGTATGAAGGACTGGACTGGTTATCCAATGAACTTTCTAAACGCTAACACACACACCCAACACTAACAGAGAGAAATTCACAGGGGCAGGGACTTTAATCTGTAGACTCTGTTATAAAGAGTGTGTGTGTGTAAGAGTGTGTGTGTGTGTGTGTGTGTGTGTGTGTGAGAGAGAGAGAGCGAGAGAGTTGAGGACTCTCCTGTCTTTAATTTCTACAGTTCTCATTTTGCTCCAACTGAACCCCAGTGTTTTATTTGTGTGTGTGTGACAGTCATGTGACATATGACTCTGGAATGATTGGTTGTATCTGAAATGTCTTATTTCTATACCATCTATTATACTGAATGAAGCATAATCCCAATACAGAGTACACATCAAGTTGTGTGAGACAAGTTCCCAGATATCATACTAGGGGGTTGGGGGAGATTTCCTAGAACACACCCCTCCGTACACTCTTCTAACCTGAAATATCCCATAATTCACCTGGAGTGATGTCTCGGGTCAGACATGGTAAAATGGTGGATTGAGACTCACTACAGACGACTACAGTAGTGAAGACTTCCCTGAACTCTCTGATGTTGAGTAATAACTTTCTGGAAGCTCCGCCCACTTCCTGTGTGTCTCTGTGCAGGAAATGTGGAATATTTTAGTTTATTGAAATGCAATAATTCCTGAAAGTGTGTTTGCACACAGGTTATAGTGTTAAATAGGAACACACACACACACACACACAGACAGTGATTGTGAAAATGTTCATCTGTGGAATCTAAATGATCAAGTCACAGAGAGAGAGAGAGACTGTGTGTGTGTGTGTGTGTGTTTTTATATAGTTGTGAGGACCGATTCTTGATGGACACCCAGCATTGTGAGGACATTTTTTAAATTTTTTTCAAGCTAATGATCAGAAACTATATTTTCATTACTGAGGTTAAGTTCAGGTTAAAGGTTAGCGTTAATAATAAAGTCTATGGACGGTCCTCACAAGTATATTAATACCAACATGTCTGTATAAATTAGTCCATTTATTTTCTTCCGCTTAATCTACACAGCGTCATGAGCCAGTGCCCACCTAGCACCTCTGGCCGCAGGGGCAAGAACAACTTTTCCAACTGATAATACATCGTAGGGGACACACTTTCAAACACAATCACACATTAAGGGACAAATTATAGACAACAATTAACCTAGCATGCATGCGGGTGGAAACGGGAGCACCCGGAGAAAACCTGCATGTCTTCCCACCGGAGGCTTGAACCCGGGTCCTTCTTGTTGTGATGTGCCAGTGTTACCCACTGCGCCACTGTGACACCTTGTTTGTTAATCATTGCTCTTTATTTTCATTATAAAGTAAAATTCTTCTGTTCTTTAAATGTCGAGAGATTTTCTTTGATCATTCACACCGCTGGACCAAATCTCATACAGCATCAGGTTCACCTGTGCGTCACAAATCACCTGAACACAGTGATGATGCAATAACAGTGTGTGAGAGATGTTTCTATCACCTTGGTGTTGTGGTTTAGAATGTGACTGTTTGTGACGTCAGTGTGTGTTCTGTCTCTGATATTTTCATTAATAAAATGTTTTGCTGAAACTGTTCTACATTCCACACCTGAGCACCTGTGATGAGTTTCTTTATCCTGAGTCAGGAATCACATGTGAATATATATATATATATATATACATACACAGTGTTGCCAAAAGTATTCGCTCACCCGCCTTGACTCATATGATCTGATCCATAGGGTTCAATATGACGTTGGTCTCTTTGCAGCTAGAACAGCTTCAACTCTTCTGGGAAGACTGTCCACAAGGTTTAGGAGTGTGTTTATGGGAATGCCATAGAGGTAATAGGAACACCTGATTCCTATAACTTGTATGGGTGAGCAAATACTTTTGGAAATATAATATATATATAAATAAATAGAGTAGTTGCTCTCTATTTCACGGTTATCGGAGAATTCATCTTTCAAAAATGTTACTTTTGCAACTTAAAGTTATTAATGAATTATTTTGAGGCGGCTCTATTTA
>JAOUQT010082312.1:0-10019 GCA_025769995.1 Xyliphius kryptos
TGCACGTCTTGCTGGCGTATCTGTGACCAAGACAGCAAGTCTTTGTGATGTATCAAGAGCCACTTTGGGGTGTTTTGAAGGTGCAAGTCAGAAAACGTTTTCCTCCACCAGCTGCACGTAGTGACCTGGCCACTATCCTGCAAGAAGAATGGCTTAAAATCCTTCTGACCACTGTGCAAGACTTGCATGTCATTCCCAAGACGAATTAACACTGTATTGGCCGCAAAAGGAGGCCCTACACCATACTAATAAATTATTGTGGTCTAAAACCAGGTGTTTCAGTTTCATTGTCCAACCCCTGTACTTTTTTACAGTGGACGATGAGAGCATTTTTCTCAATACTGTAACCTAAACTTACATGCAAGTTAAAAAGAATGTTAAAATGTAGATCAAGTAATTCCTTTGGCTCCCATCAAGAAAGTGTTTATTTTAAATAAGTGTTTAGTTTGTGTGTCTATGTCAGAGTGTGCATGTGTGTAAGATTTCTGTGTTGAAAGTGCACACAATGTGATTGTAATTCTTCACAAAATGCAGGTGGAGAGAGAAAGTGGGAGAGAGGATGAGAGAAACAGATAGAGAGGTGGGGAGACAGATAGGGCAGCATGTGTGTCTCAATCCTTCCCCTGCAGCATTCCATGGGAGGGTGTTTCTGGCTCCTGCACAATATCTTCTTCTTCTTCTTTATCAGGGGTCGCCACAGCGTGCACAATATGGGTTCTCTAAATCTTTTACTTTTACTAATGATAAGAAAGACAACACAGATAAGAAGCTGAAGTTGTCTGTGCTGACTTATTGTTCAATGCCGTCATTGCCTTTCCATGACTGGCTGCATGTATGGGTCATCTTTCACCAATGCCCCTTGTTTTGTGTTACTTATAGCAGTGTAGCCCCTAATAATCTAGTCCATCTTGTTAGGTTGTCCATCCATGGTATTCTCGGTCTTCAACATCTTCAAGACTTTTTTTTGGCACTTCCTTCCATTCTGCCATGTTGGTGTCTCATCACATGACCGTAGTAACATACAACCCCAATTCCAAAAGTTGGGTTGTTTTATAAAACATAAAATGATTTACAAATCCTTATTAACCCTTATTTAACTGGCACAACAAAGACAACATATTGAATGTTTAACCTGATAAACGTGATTGTTTCCTGCAAATAGAATACTCGTTGAATTTGATGCCTGCACCAATGTTTGAAAAGTGTTGTGACATGGGGCATATTTATAATTCTGTTAAATCACATTTACTTTTAACAACACTCAGTACGTGTTTGGGAACTGAGGGAACTAACTGTTGAAGCTTTGTAGGTGGAATTCTTTCTCATTCTTGCTTGATGTACAACTTCGGTTTCTCAACAGACCGGGGTCTCTGTTGTCCTATTTTGCTCTTTATAATGTGCCACACTATTTAATAGGAGACAAGTCTGGATTGCAGCCTAATTGATTGACACATTCCTTAATGGGTTATGATAATTTGATCTGCCCCACCTCCGTAAAATTTTCCTATAGTCTTCAATGTAAAGTTTCCACAAAACCGATACTAACATCTTTGATTTGACATTTTTTCTAAACGGTCATATCTATGCTATTTTTTTTTCTGTCAATACACATATTTTAAATCAAAACAAAAGGCAGGGTTAAGTGATAGACACAATATTTTGTTGAGCTACATATAGTGAGGAGGCTTCATCTTTATATTCAGTTTATTTCTGCAGTTTTTAACGCTTTATCCTCTTTATAACATTTTAATCATACACCTACAGACACTATTTATTATAAAAAAACCACAAAGATACGTGTCTACTGTAAATCTACCTAATTTAATATGTATAGCTAATTTAGTTTTTTCGGTTATGAAGCCTGAAACTCGGTGAGGAGCTCGAACCGCACACGCACACACACTAATGGCAGAGCTCCAGAGACTGGAGAAAGTTATATATTAGAATATAATTTAGAGCAATATATGATGGTTATATAATGAAAAACATCTGTTTACTGTGTTAAAGAAAGCGGAGATGTTAAAGTTAATATCTGCTAACTTTGCTAGCTTAGCCGACATTTCAAATGACTCACTTGTCCCATTAATAGTGCGAAAAGCTATACCATAAAAAAAAGTTAAAGTGAAAGATTTTGCCACTATGTTTGCACACAGCGGAATCGATCCTCTGCATTTAACCCATCCATGCAATAAAACACACACATAAACACACACTGGTGAAGTGAGCACACGTGCCTGGAGCAGTGAGCAGCCAGCAGCACAGCACCCGTGGAACAACTGGGGGTTCGGTGCCTTGCCCAAGGGCACTTCAGCCATGACTTGTCAGTACTTAGAATTGAACCAGGGACCTTCCGGTCACAAGGCTGGTTCCTTAACTGCAAGCCTACAACTGCCGTAGTGCACGAGTTATTTTTTTCATCTCCTCCCCGTATCTTTGCAATGAATTTCTATCATTAAAATATCATACTATCACACAACCGTGCCAGCTGTGACTAAACAAAAGGCTCACTTTATTAGGAACTCCTACCATTGTTTCACCCCTTAGGAATCAAACACTCACTTTTTTAGTAATGCAGGGATGCACCAGTAGAACACACACTGCTATTCCTGCAGGAACTGCATTTTCCTATAGCTCTTGCTCTGTAGCTGTGTCATCAGTTGTCTTGGTTTGACTTCTTCCCATAGATCATTTTCTTTCTATTCATTATTCCCGTTCGCCTTATTATTATACTGTCAATCTTTATTATCTTTCGTTCTTTATTATATCCATTGTTTTTTTTTCCATTATAAGTTTCCGAATTATATAATGTTAACATATTTGTTGCTAGATCCATAATTCTTAGCCTGTTTTCCGTTCCTGTTTTGTTTGCCCCATGGTCCATTGTATTGATGTTGTTCCCCAAGTAGAAATTCTACTAGGAAAATGAAAATAAAGGGGAAAAAATAAACTAAATTAAATAAAAAACCATAGATATATACTGTATGTACTCTGTATGTATTTAACTGAAACTAATAATCAAAAACCATCATAAACCAAAATACAGGCACATGGCTCTCCAATTCATGCCTTTCGTATCAAGTTATTACCTATTTGCATGTCTACACAGCTACATCGTTTCTTAACCCGGGCATTACTCCAGACCTGTGCAGAAATGAATGGTCATCCTCAGGTACGCTATGATATAGCAATAGATAGATACTTTGCACTGTGGGGGTTCCTCTTGGATGGTATGTGTTCGTTCAGCACTTTAGAATACCAGCCAAAATGCAACGTTCCTTGACAAGGTAAAATTTAAAATCCGCACCCTGGTCACTGTGCAGATGCTCAGTAATACTGACTAATGAATAATAAATAATACTGCAAGACACCTTGTTAGTATCTTTCAGTATTTTTTCCCATATTTTTCAGTCTTTCTAGGCGAGATTATATGTTAAATTACGAGAAATAGCAGCATTGAGCCGTAGAAACTCGCCAGAGACTTTCCAGGTTTCAGTCAGAACAAATATGTCCAAATTAAATTGACCAATGAAGTCATTTATTAAGGCAGCTTTTTTTGAGAGAGGTCAGGAGTTCAGTAGAGCTATATTTAACAGATGATGAGACAAGGATGTACTGAGCAGATGTAGGGAGGAATTACAAGGTACCTCCTGTAGAGCTGTATAATCACTCCCTGATGCAAACTACCAAAACAGCCTTGGGATACTCAATTAGTAATCCGTACGGCAGGATAGTTCAATAGACACAGAAGGTGGGGGAGTTTGCAACCTTGATATATTGTGTAGAGTGAGGATGCCTCAACCCGAGAGCAGAAGCCAACCGAAAGAGTAGCGATTCCATAATTTATTAAGATATTAATCAAACTAGTCAATCACTGCTCATTTCATTGCTAGTAGTTATAAATTGCAAGTATATTGCTGCACTACCTGTAAGACCTCGGTTGCAAAGGCAATGACTCTAATGTGACCACTTTGGTCTTGGTAAAGTGCAGTGCCTATCTCTGTGTATTGTTTTTGCACCTGCATCAACTAAGTGAGCGTTTCTGTACAGGTTCTAGATCTTGTGGATGGATTGGTCTAGCTTGTGTGTAATGGGTGTTTTGTCGTGAAGCTTAATACAACGTTTTACAGCTTGTGTTTGAGCAAAGTTATGCAATGTGAACATATGACGTATGTCATTCAATTACCTGAAGATTCCTTCTTGCCACTCTGTAGGCATCATGTCACCAACATTTTAAGTGAGATTTATGTTCTTATTTTCCAAAGTATTACTGGAAACTTGCAAAATAGGTGCAAGATACTAAGATGTCTCCAGAGGGAGATGGGAATCCAAGGCATTTAATTTATAGCAATTTTTTTTCAACATTCATTCTACTTTGGACAAACACTTGAAGGTTAACAATAACACCTTCTCATATCTACAGGGGTTAGACAATGAAGCTAAAACACCTGTCATTTTAGTGTGGGAGGTTTCATGGCTAAATTGGACAAGCTTGGTGGACAAGCATTAATTGCACATTGTACCAGTAAGAGCAGAGTGTGAAGGTTCAATTAGCAGGGTAAAAGCACAGTTTTGCTCAATATTGCAATGTCCACATTATGGGTGACGCAAAGAGTTCAAAAGAGGAAGGTGCACGTCTTGCTGCCGCATCTGTGACCAAGACAGCAAGTATTTGTGATGTATCAAGAGCCACTTAAGGGTGTTTTGGAAGAGCAAGTCAGAAAACGTTTTCCTTCACCAGCATTACGTAGTGGCCTGACCACTATCCTGCAAGAAGAATGGCTTAAAATCCTTCTGACCACTGTGCAAGACTTGCAAGACAGTGCAGCAGGTTAGTCAAATCCTTAACTAAACAACAAACTCTGCAGTCTTTTAGACCTATTTTAGGAAAAAAAAGAAAATTCTTAGTGTTATTTGGCTGCCTTTGTAACAGAGTTAAAATTTCCAGATCCATGGTGATATCAAGTGCCATACAAATATGTCCCAAACTGTATACAATCCCAGGAAATCAGCTTCTGGGGCTGTTGACTAGCCTCAAGCCATGCATAGAGCTTATAGTACATAAAGTATATTGTCATTTCTGAATAATATTTATGTGTGGAGTTGGACAACTTTGCTTGAATTATTAGATAATGATTATAATGATTTTTATAGGGCAGTAACCAGGGTTCAAGACCAAAACTAAGATCCTGGAGTTTGAGGCAGTAAGTCTTCTAGTGCACCTTCATATTACATGTAACTACCCATATTTGCATACAATGTTAGCATCTTGAAAAAGTTTGTACATATTAGACAAATAGTTTAGTGAGAAGTGTGATTTAAGGCAGAAGGCTGAGAAAGATAATGTGTAGATTCACGCTTCAGCATGTCAAACACAACCTGCTCATGCTGTCATTAGTAATTTGCATGGAAACATTATCTGAAATTGCGCGGTGGTGCAGTCGTTTTCTCTGGGCACTCCGGTTTCCTCTTGCATTCCAAAGACATGCATGATAAGTTAACCGGTGTCCTTAAATTGCCCATTAGTGTGTGAATGTGTGCATGATTTTGTGTGTGCGACCTACAATAGCTTGGCACCCTGTCTAGGGTTGTTCCTGCTCTGCGCCCAGAGTTGCCGGGTGGGCACTGGGTTCCCCGTGACCCCAGAACTAGGATTACGCGGGTATAGAAATTGAATAAACGAATGACATTATCTGAAATCATCAATGTGGTTTATAGGTGTCATGGAGTAGATCATTACCAATATCTCCTCAAGCAAGTCTTATTGAACTTATACTACACAGTAAAATGAATTTCCCTGACTTTCCCATATATTCTTTAAGATATTTGGTTCAGAGCAGAGGGTCATGATGCAGTTCCGCTGGAATAAAAATACTTAAGGGCCTTGCTCAGAGTGACAGCTTGGCATTGCTAGGCTAAAACCCTTAATTTTTCATCGGCTATCCGAGCCATAATGAACGAGTCACCACTTTAATTTAAGTCATATAATCAAATAGTGTCGTCAATTACTTTTCTGAAATAAAAACACAGTTTACAAAGTCCTTGATTCATCTTCTACAACCAACAATCTGACAATTAGTATTTTAAATGTATTTAAAAATGTAGTGGATTACATGGTGGCACAGTGGGTAGCAGATTGGGTAGTCGGATTCTTGTCTGGGAGTTCTAAAATCATAAAAATAAACCTTCTATGTGGGTTTCTTTTGGGTGGCCCAGTTTCCACAATTTTCCCAAGATATGTATTATGCTAACTGGTGTCTCTAAAAATAGTTTAAAGTTTGTAATAGTTTAAAATTGTCTAAGGCTGCAACACAAGCCTTAAAAAATAAGATAAGGATATTGGGTTGCAACTCATTAAAAATTTTTTTGAATCATTAATTGCACACAATTCTACTACACAGTATTAAAACACAGTGCCAGACTAAGTATCCTCTGGATGGCATGTCACTATGAAGTTATGGGTGTGACAGGTATGAAGAATGCCAGTTGGCTGCATTCATAACCTGAGGCAGTCATCCACTGCTACGTATGGTCCTGAATCAAAAAACAGTCTGCTGTCCATCATACAAAGCCACCAATCCTCCTTAGTGTATAAAGAAGCCTTAAACAATGCAGTGGATACATAATTGATTGTAATGTAATCTACTTTCTTCCCCTGGATGCCTTAATCTTGGAGCAAATACCATAGTTCAGCTTTGAAAGAAGCCTTGTGTTGTGTAGACACAGTGAACTAAACAAATCAGATGAGCAGCCAAAGACAAACATGCATCAGCTTAAGCTTGTCATTATGCATTCTGGAAAATGTGAGGCTAATTCGCTTTGTATTCGTCTGGACCACTGTCATTAGACTGGAAGGTTTCTAATAGTCTGGTTTGACTTGGAGAGCACATGATGCTTAGTGGTAATTAATCTCACATTGAGTCAGGGGGAGCAGATGAATTGTATCATGGCTGTGGCATCTTGTCCAAACTCTGATGATGTGCTTTCATCCTTTTTTTTACATATGTGACCAATGTCACCCCATCTCTCTACTTGATAGCCTTGCTATAAACAGGAACATAAAGGCATAACAGTGCATTTAGTATTTAGGTCTTTTGCTGCCACTTTAGCCTTTGGTCCTGACGTCAACATGAGTGCTTTCTCTTCCATCTTCCTTCTTCCATTTAAATATTGAAGGCTAAATACTAAGTCAGTTACAAGACAAATTCCTTCCTGGTTGTTTTTACATTATCTGCAAAGAATATAAAAACTAAAGACTTTATGAGAAAGATTTTACTACTTTTATACACAATGTTATTTGAATAAACTTAAAAAAAAAACAAATATATTATTTTTCTTAAAAAATCTCACTACATTCTGTTACAATATGTCCATTAGACAAGCTTTAGTATTCTCTTATTAGGCTGATCTGCAAGCCATGAATGCACTGTTGCCTTCACATGTTTATTAGATACAGTATGAATCCTAGTCATCATCAGGCTTATTTCAGGGAACGGACAAGTAATAGTCCAATAAGGCAAGTGAGGATGCTTTAACACCTCAAAATGCGTGCTGACAGTATGAGCAGAGGTGTGCGGACGTGCATATTCATGAAACAGCACAACACCCTTGGATAGAAGTTCTCTGCCTTTGGTATATACTGTATTTTTAATGATTAATATTAATGAAGTAACAAAACACAATAGGACATGCTATAATAAATAAATCCTTAACAAAATAGAAACCATTATTTGTCAGAAATACTCTAGATTGCTTCAAGGTGACTTTGTTTTCTTCACCTATCCAAGACTTTTTTTATTCAGAAGTTAGGGTCAGAGCACAGGTTCAGCCATGATACAGCAGCTATGAAGCAAAGAAGGTTAATCACCTTGCGCAAGTGCCCATCTGTGGCAGCTTGGCATTGCTCTGGGCTGAACTTCTGACAAGTAATACAGAGCCACCACAGAATTAATGTTAAGACCTAAAATTGAGTGGCTTTCCCCAAATTAAATACTTTTTGCTAAGTATTTTATTTCTCTTATAACCCAGCAATCTGACAATAATCAGAATGTTTTAATTATATTTAAAATAGAATATTTAAATTGTATAATAACATTTCAAGGCTTTGAAATCATTTACACAGAAGCAGCTATAAATTATTATTTGCACACAGGCTTTTCCTTTTACTTTCTGAATTCATAGACAAACAAATAAAAGACTTATAGGAAGAGTGACGTGTTCAGTTATGTGATGACAACTGTACTGACCATTAAAGAAAAGCCTAACCCAGGTCAGGTTAGCTATAAATGTCTCCTTAAAGAAAGCATACTATATAAATACATACAGGCTTTCTTCAAAACCCTTCAGTCTCAGCGAACGTAGTGCAGCTACTAAACCTGTGAAGACACTATGCAGGTTTTCCGCATGGTATTAAAAAACATTAAAGTTTGTTAAATTGATTTTTTTTTTAATTAAGACCTTAAATGTTATTAAAAGGAATTGCATTTTATTCCAACAAGCCTTACAAATTGTAAATAGTTTTGAAGAAATATAGCACCACACTCACATTATACAAGTCACAAGAGGGGCAATTACTAAGTATCTTGTTATTCCAAACTGCCTATCAATTCTCTTACTGTAAGTTAATTTTCAGATGCTTAGTTTAAAAGTCCTGTAATAAGCATTGAGGAGGCAGTGCCTTCTTATGTAAATGTATATGAATTAGTATATCTTTTTCATTTATCCTGCACCAATATTCTAGACTCTGTTGCTCCGATTAAAACTAGACATAGCAGATATAAATTTCCGCCCTGGCTTAACAAATCTACCCAGGCACTTAGATGTGAATGTAGGCTTTCAGAACGAAAATGGAAAAAAAATAAGCTGCAGGTTTGTTTTGATATCCTAAATAATGACTGACTGATTATCCAAATGCTGTAAAAGTAGATAGGGAACAATATTTTTCAGAAATTATATCTAAAAATCATCCTAGAACTACTTAGTGTATCAAATGAAAGCATCTACCTGTGACATCATTGATTATTGTCTTCTAAAAAAACTCTATAGGGCTCAGCATTCTACTGGCACTAAGAAAGAACCATATTACTCTGGTCTAAGCTTCACTCGACTAGTATCCTATCTATTACAAATACATTTTAAATACTTTGGTTTGTTTTTAAAGCATTACACAGACAGAATAAGCACCATCTGTTACTTATGCTGCCCATATTCTGCTCCACGGTCTCTGCTGGTTTCTCTGTTGGTCTGGTGATTGTTGTTCCTCGTTCTTATCTGAAGCTGAGAGGTGATCAAGCCTTTTCAGTCACAGTACAGAAGTTATAAAACAGTTAACAGTTGTATGTTAGATGTTCTCTATTTTTTTTATTTTTAATATACATCCAGACTTAAAACATCTTATTATTTTGGCATTTTCATTTCATGTACATGCTTTTGTTTTATGTGTTTTGTTTTGCTGGTACAGTGGCACAGATGGAGGTGCTTTCGCCTCATGGCAAAAATGATCGGGGTTTGATCCCAAGGTGGGACGACTAAGTAAATTTCTGTGTGGAGTTTTCATCTTTTCCCCGTGATTGCACTGATTTTATTTAGGTTCACCGGTTTCCTCCTTTCAAAGACATGCAAGCTAGGTTAATTGATGTCTCTAAATTAGCTTTCAGTGCAGGAAAGTTTGTGTGACTGTGTGTGTGTGTGTGTGTCTAAAATTATTTCTGCTCTAGTTGCCACTAGCTGGCCCATGACTCCTTGTCGATTAAGCGGGGAAAAAAAATAATGAATGAATGTTTTAAGGCGGCACGGTTGCGCAGCGGACAGTGCTGTGGCATCATAGCAGGAAGATCCCAGGTTCAAACAATGGGTCTTGCGAGTTCTGTGTGGAGTTTGCATGTTCTCCCTAGGTTTGTTTGGGTTTTCTCCAGGTACCACCCGCATTCCAAAGACATGTATGATAGGTTAATTGGTGTCTCTAAATTGCCTGTTAGTGTATGATTGTGTGCCTGTGTGCACCCTATAATAGATCGCTCTCT
>JAOUQT010082331.1:0-10018 GCA_025769995.1 Xyliphius kryptos
GAACCTTCACACTCTGCTCTTACTGGTGCAATGTGCAATTAATGAAGATTGGCCACCAGGCTGCTCCAATTTAGCCAAATTTAGCCATGAAACCTCCTCCCACACTAAAATGGCAGATGTTTCAGTTTCATTGTCCAACCCCTGTATTTCGCTATCTTTATGTGTGCTTTACAGAAAAAAAACCCAAAAAAGTAGTAAATTGCTTACTTTTCAGCACAATCCTCAAAAAGTTTCAATATAAAAAGAAGTGACCAGCATGCAGTAAGAAGCTAATCCTGTCCATAAGATCCTTCTGGCTTGAGCAGTGCAGCCCTCACCTCTCAAGTTAATGTTAAAGTGATTTATTTTGTCTACTGTACTTACACACAGAGTAATTTGTCCTCCACATTTAACCCATCTGTACAGTGAAACACACACAGTGAAGAGAGTACACGTTCCTGGAGTGGTGAGCAATTGGGGTTAGGTGCCCTGCCCAAGGGCACTTCAGCTGTTGTACTTGGTGGGACCAGGAATCGAACTGAGGCTGGTTTCTAAACCACAAGCTGATGGTCTTCCCAGCATATCGGAAAAGTCTGTGCAGCAACGTCAAGGCCGGATCTGTAAGCACCCGTTCTATCTTTTTGTGTCTTTTATTTATTTTGTTAAGGCTCCACACATTCTTTGCCATAATAATCATTGTGCATGCACAGTGGTAAACAGAGGTATGATTTGTGCTGTATGGTTCACGCACCAATCCAATGCTGTGCATTATATGTAGCATGTGTACATGCTAATGTATCATGTAGTTTTTTTATGGCTAAGCGATAGATTGGCGCCTTGTCCCGATGTATGTGCCCAATACCCAAACGTTCTCTCCTGAATGGGCATGGGAATTTACCCACGACCTAGTATAGGATTAAATGTTTCTTTTAATCCTTTTTATAAACTATTATTTGTCTCTTGTTAATTGTTAATTAATTGTTTTCGGTCCCGTGTGGTTGGCCCCGTCACGCCCACATGTATCATGCCGTGCCCCTGTGACAGATCAACAATAGTACATGTTTTCAAACATAAATGTATTTTTCATGGTGCTAACTATATAATTTGTATTTGCTTATCATTTAGACAGATAACCTTGTTGGTAAATTGATTCACTCTGAAGTATGGCAACAAGCTTTTAAACTGTAAGCTATTAGAGTAAAATCATCACAGGTCAGCATTTTCTGATAGAAGATAAAATTAATATCAGAAAATAAATCAATTTTATGCATTAGGCAAGCTATTGGTGGCTTTGTCAGACATATGGCAGACACAATAAATCCAGCAGGATATTTATCAAAGAAAGAACACAAGCTGCAAATGTGGTCAAACAGATGGGTGACTGATTTCAGGCCACTAATCAATAAAGGCTAAAAAATAATTAGAAGCTCTTTAACTACTTTATTAATTGATTTTCTAATTAAGCATCATTATTAGATTCACAGAGGGTACTGGAACCTTTCCAAACACTCATGGAACGAATGACAAAAACACTACACAGATAGACAGTCTATTGCAGACACAAACACACATATTGATATACAGGAACCTTGAATTCCTTAAAGAAACTCACTCAGACAATTGTATGATCTTTATATACACTGGATCTTGTCCATCCCAACTGGACATCAAGTTCTGGCCTTTTTTGCTGTGTAATGCAACTAGTGACCAAAGGTTACGCACCTGATTTTAACTTACTTCAAATACCACAGACATAATCTCTGTTGTAGTTTATCCCAAAAGTGTTTGATGTGGTTGACCTGAAGGTTTTCTGCAGGAGATTTAAGTTCTACAATGCAACACAACTATCAGTGGACTACACCATAGTCATGCAACTCTGTACCTTACTTTATGCAACGTGGCATAAAGCTGAAACACATGATTGAAAGCATACAGCTTTCCAAAATGCACATCTAGATGCTTGATACATTACATTTGCATTTACATTTGGTCATTTGGCAGGTGCTTTTATTCAAAGCGACTTACAAAGTATCCCACATACTATTTTTAAGGTCAGACCACAGGGTATATACAGAATCCCTGGAGCAATGAGGGTTAAGGGTCTTTCTCAAGGACCCACTTTGGTAACATCAGTGGACCTGGAATCCTGTTGATACCAAACACTTTGCTAGTAACCAAAAAAAAACACCCTAATCTGAGATTTAGCCATATTTTCATTCATTCACTATCTTCCGATTAGACGTCTATTAGGGTCGCAGCGGGGTTCCCCATACCCATCCAGGGGATGACATTTCGGGCACTGGGCCGATCTATCGCTGGGCACACTCACTCATACTGCCACACACACAACTACACACTATACAGGGCGATTTGGAGCATTCAATTTACCTTAGATCCATGTTTTTGGACTGAGGGAGGAACCCGGAGGAAACCCACGCTGACACAGGAGAACATGGAAGCTCCTCCCAGAATGGAATTCGAACCTGGAATCACCAGCGCTAAGAGGCAAAGAGGTGCTACCTACTAATAAATTTGTAAAATGTGAGTACATTTATTGTCTTTATCCATTTTATTTTGAAACCAATTATGTTACTAGCAAAAAAATAAATAAATGTGGAAAAGCAATCCAAAGTACATCACCTCCGTCCCCTATGTTTACTAGGGATCATTCGCACAGTCAGGCCTATGGTTGCCCCTAGACTGGTTAATGGAAAATGTCGCCCCCATAAATATGCCACATTAGTGCCCTCTTCACGCACTCAGTTCAGCCACAACACAGACAAATCCTAGCTGCATCGCCCTGCAGGCCTGAACCATGGCCATTCATCAAATCACACTGAACCACACCACACACACACACACACACACACACACACAAAGCTGTGAGAGACTAATTACTTTTTCACTTTTAAACAATTAACAGAGAATTATACATATATACTTTGTACATGATATATACCTGGTACTTGCTATATTTCTTTATGAAGTTTGGGTAGCAAATTTGATAATACCAAAGAGCTCTAGGATTCAGCTCAGTGTGCTGTAATTGTGTTATAATTTGAAATAGAGATTGGTCCTTAAATCTAGACGTAATAATAACGATCAGCACAGGGGGTGGAAATAGCACATTTAAGGGCCAAGGGTCCCGGGGTGTTGAAAGCCTCAGTCATGCACATAATAATAGGTTAGCAGGTTTGCTGCGCTGTAATGGATAGATTGAGGAATGTGATCACTGATGCATTTAATATTGCAATTCAAAATTGTACCCATACATTCTCCAATTACAATATGCAATCTGTATCAGGAGTATTAAAATGGGTTTGAAGTTTACTTTATGATTACGGGAACAATTAAAAAAGGGAAATCTGTAACTGTATACAAAATAATTGCTGAAAAAAGATAATATTTAATATTATCAAATTTTTAGACGTATACTAGATTTCTACAAGCTGTGGAGATATCTGCAATCTCGCTCCTTATGATGCCGAGTAGATTGAAGACATGCTGGGTCGTCCTTGAAATCTCATACCTTCACAATAAGCTAACAATGCAGTGCAACTGGCTCCTAATTTAAACTGATGTGCCAAGGGTATTACATTCAGGCTCCAATCAATGATGGCTACAAATATCTCAGCAACTTCTTTGCTCAGGAAATAAGCTGTTCATGCCATGTTGGGCACAAGCTTACTTGCCCTAGAGATGAGATATAGGTGCTTGACATTTAGAGCTTTGGAAAAAGGTAAAACAGAACAAATAATGGCAGGGAATACTTAAATACCTCAGTGTTTGCTGCATTTACAATAAAGAATGACGCACACACTCAGAAAAAAAAGCAAAGATCATATACTGTTTAATCCTTTACCCAAAGATTCTGCGCCTTTGAAATCTATAAAGGCACCCCCTGATAGCTAACATGCACATTGCAAAGCCTGATTCTAACAGGTGTCATCTGTCAAATTTGAAGTCAAGATTTTGTTGTCATAGAGTTTAAGTGAGCTGTCAATGAGGCTTGTTGACATGTAGTTGTGTTATGACAGTCTCTGGTCTGGCTTAAGTGAAAATCATGACAACATGAAGTTTAATATACTGGTGTATAGTCACCTAATGGTGATGGAGTGACAGGCTATAGCCTTTAAATTTAAATGCTTTTTGTGTAGAAAAAAGAGTGAATGACCAAAATGGGAAAATAGAAAGAGAAACATGAAATAGTTAATTACCCAGACTTGTTCCCTTCTACTACTAATGACTGTGTGAATTGGGTTTGGCTCAATACTATTTTTATTAGGGGTTGAAACGCTTTTTTACTTTACATATTATGTAAATTTGTACCAATTTACGTAATATGTGAATCCTGATATTCTTTTTGTATAATGTGTATGGCATGGTGGTAAATGTGGGCATTACCAGACCAAACCCCAAGGGACTCATTCATTCATTATCTTCCGCTTAATTCTCTAGGAGGGTTGCTGGGGGGTTCCTCATGCCCATCCAGGGGAGAACATCTCGGGCGCTGGGCAGATACACCCAGGAAAGGGCGCCGATCTACTGCTGGGCAGACACACACACATACATTATATGGGGCAATTTAGAGCATTCAATTTACCTTGAAGCCATGTAATTGGACTGTGGGAGGAAACTAGAGAACCTAGAGAAACACACGCGGACTCAGGGAGAACATGGAAACTCCACCCAGATTGGGATTTAAACCGGGAATTCCCAGCAAATGGGATGACTACTAAGCCATCATGCCACCAAGACAAGTAATATTCATTCATTAAACTATGGTTTCAGGAGGGTTGTTTCCCATGCCCCCTTCAGGAACGAACATTTCGGGTACTGAGCAGCTACACCTAGAACAGGTATCTAATGCTGGGCACACACTCACTTGCACACAGACATGTACAAGGGGTTGGACAATGAAACTGAAAAACCTGGTTTTAGACCACAATCATTTTCTAGTATGGTGTATGGCCTCCTTTTGCGGCAAATACAGCATTAATTCGTCTTGGGAATGGCATATACAAGTCCTGCACAGTGGTCAGAGGGATATTAAGCCATTCTTCTTGCAGGATAGTGGACAGGTCACTACGTGATGCTGATAGAGTATAACGTTTCCTGACTCGCTCCTCCAAAACCCCCCAAAGTGTCTGAATAATATTTAGATCTGGCGAGTGTGCAGACCATGGGAGATGTTCAACTTCACTTTCAAGTTCATCAAAGCAATCTTTTGAACGCTGCACCCATAATGTTGTGTGCATTGCAATATTTGGAGCAAAACAGTGCTCTTACTCTGCTAATTGAACCTTCACACTCTGCTCTTACTGCTGCAATGTGACATTAATGAAGATTGGCCACCAGGCTGCTCCAGTTTAGCCATGAAACCTCCCACACTAAAATTACAGGGGTTTCAGTTTCATTGTCCAACCCCTGTACATCATCTTGGTATTTTTAACTCTATTGAAAACTGTGTGCACAATTAATGCTACACAAACACTACTAACTGAAGCTTCAGAAATGACCCGTCCCCACACACACACACAGGATTAATCAAAACAAAGTAAAAGGCTTTCAACAAATCTAAACTGTTCATAAATGGGTAAATATTTTGTCTAAAAAGTCAAGATAAAGTAATAAATAAAACTGCTAGAATACTATAAACTCACCAGAAAGCAGTGCAGAACCACCATCCAACCCCATCCTCCATCTGGTGGATCCACATACTGAATGATCTCCTCTTTCTTGGCAGCTTTGACCTTTCGCTCAGAACACGTAGTTTTGGCTGCTTTGCTCTCACTGAAACCATAGTAACATATCGCAATGTGAAATATCCAGCCAAAGTAATGTTGGGAAATCAATACATACGTTCACATTATTTCCATGCTTTTAAAACAATGAGTAAACCTGAAATAAAAATTAGGTAACAAGAGTTTATAAACAAGTCATAGCATTCATTCATCTTCTTCTATTTATTCTCTTCTAAGGTCGTGGGAGTGTTCCCCATGCCCATCATGGGGAGAATGTCTCGGGCGCAGGGCAAATACACCCAGGACAGGGTGCCAATCTATCGCTGGGCACACACTTATTCACACACACACACACACACACACAGACTATAACGGTAATTTAAAGCAGCCAAGTTACCTTGAATCCATGTTTTTGGATTGTGGGAGGAAACGGGAGAAACTGGAGGAAACCCCCACGGACACGAGGAGAACATGGAAACTCCACCCAGATTTGGATTCGAACCGGGGATCCCCAACGCTAAAAATGTGCTAACCACTGAGCCACCATGCCGCCTGCCATAGCAGTTATTATGTAATTTAAAAGGCATCATTTAGAGATCACCTTGTTAAGAGTAACTTTTTAAACATAATTCTGATTGGCTCTCCGTATCTACTTGCATACAGTACAAGGCACTGACTCCGGCTTAAAGGAAGATTTCTGATTTGCTCACTGCGCTCCAGTGATGAATGTCGCCTGGTCATTTTCACCGCAATGTGGTGCCAATTCTCCTTTCAAATGGTTCACCACTGCTAAATTGACAGCATTGCAGGACTGGAGGATGGACTCAATGGACACCATCCATTATCTTCCACTTATTCCTCTACTAGGGTCGCAGTGGGGTCCCCCATGCACATACAGAGGAAAACATGTGCTGTTAAGCTTTGTAAGTTTAAAGGCCCTTCGTTTTCATGTGTTGGGTGTTGGAACTTATAGCTTTATTGTGTTTGTGATTTTGTCATAAGTGCAATGTGTTACATTTCTGTTGTTTCCTGTGCTTCTGTTTGATTACACTCATTATTTAAAGACCATCATTAGATCTGGAAACTCTCTCTCTCTAAGCCGAGGCATCTTCAGATCATGACAGCTTCAGTATCTTGGCAGTCAATTGTCAACACATGTACGTACACCCCCGCTACTTACTTACAGGTAGACATGCGGGGTGAACTAAGCCAAAGTTGGTAGCTATGCAAACTTTTACTTTAACAATAAAGAGAATGCAAAATAAAATAACATTACTGTACATCAACATAAAATTGTAATTTTTTATTACGATAGCAAAGACAACCAACACACAAATCCAGCTAAATGGGGCACGGTTGACGGTTCGCTAAAATATGGCCAACAGTGGTTTTCTGTTGTTTTCTGTATGATGATCCGTTTGGTTAACAATGGAAAAGTCACAGAGGGTGGCACGGTGGCTTAGTGGTTAGCACATTAGCCTCTTGGCACTAGGGGTTCCCAGGTCGAGTCCCGATCTGAGTTTCTATGTTCTCCCCATGTCGTGGGTTCTCCAGTTTGGACCACAGTCCAAAAACATGGATTCCAGCTAAATTAAATGTTCTAAATTGCCCTGTATAGTGTGTGGATGTGTGAGTGAGTGTGTACCCAGAGATAGATTGCCGTCCTGTCCTGGCTATATGATTATGAAGGTTATTATGATTTATGTAGGTCTTTTGCTGTGGTGGGTAAGAATAAGCAAACTTGAAAAATGGAAAATATTATGATATTATGATATTCTGTAATTGCTTCGTTTTCTGTGTTTTCCTCACTTAAACATGATGAATAAGAGAAAAAGCTGCAGTGCTAATCAAGTAGTAATTATTTGTATCTTGTTTATACTGGGAATGCTAACAGCAGTTACAAACATAAGTCGAACTCAATTAAACTATTTCCTCCATATGGTAACAACATGCACATTACCCGCTTTGTGACTCATTTAAATACACGTCTATTTTTTAAATTCAGGATGCAGGCCCTTCTATTCCCTCATATCGCTCTTCGACAGTTTGAGTGCTCAGAGTTGAAAACTGTTTCCTTTTTTTCTGGTGCAGTCTTCATAAATCTTTTATCACTGTCCTTCTCAGATTGCACTCCACCCTCAAAGTGTTACCGTGTGGTTGGGCATGTATATGCAACCTTGCAAGGACTACTAGTGCTTGGATTGCTATCCTTAAAGGAAATCAATACATTTTATGGTAACAAGAGTTTCCATTTACTGCATCAAAGTGTATCTTAAGCATATGTAAGGAATTTAATTCCACAATCAATTAAAACAAATGTATATGCAAATGTGTAAGCGTGCGTGTGAGTTTACAATCCTGAACTTGGGTATATCTATAGTCTCTGCTTACTATATATCAGTTTTAAAGTAAAAACTGATTCTAAATGACACTGATCGAGAGTGTATATTAATAATGATTAATAGTTGCAATTAGCATAATACAGTCCCTAAAAATAATTTTGTCAAACTTATCTTTTGTTCCTTGTCCTGCTTTATTTCCTCACTACAAGTTGACGGCGCGACCAATCGCAGTGACCCTTCACTCTTTGCCTATGGAAAGAGAAACTATATTTCGATTCTCCTATATGTCCTACACATACAGTTGAATTGACAAGGCATCTCATGTCTACCAATACCAAAATCAAACAAAGCCTGCCCTATTGTTCTTGTAGGGCTTTAGATTGCCCTACACCAATTTGATGCTTCTGCAAAAAGTTTGTGCCTCACTGCCTCTGTTTTTGGTTTAACAAAGCTGTTGTCTATTACATTTCATGTAGTTGGGTCCATATCCTTTGGCAGACTACTCTTCTGATTTCGGCACATGTCTTGTAGGGTCACCCAGGACAGAGGGCCTTATTAGCAGTGTTTAAGAAAGGTCTGTCTTGGATGACCTAGAGATTATTAATGTTTCTGATTTATTGAAACCATCAATTCAGTTGTTCATGAGTCTGGACACACACTTTCAGGAGCACACACTTACAAAAAACATTTTGTAAAATAGAGAAATAAAGAGAAGCAGGGGCGGCACTGTGGCTTAGTGGTTAGCACATTCGCCTCTCAGCGCTGGGGATTCCCAGTTCGAATCCCAATCTGGTTGGAGTTTGTATGTTCTCCCCGTGTCTGTGTGGGTTTCCTCCGGGTTCTCCGGTTTCCTCCCACATTCCGAAAACATGAAGGTGAATTGAATGCTTTAAATTGCCCTGTATAGTGTGTGTATGTGTGTGTGACTGTGTGAATGAATGTGTACCCAGCGATGGATTGGCGCCCTGTCCTGGGTGTATCTGCCCAGCGCCCGAGATGTTCTCCCCTGGATGGGCATGGGGAACCCCCCCGCGACCCTCATAAAGGAATAAGCGGAAGATAATGAATGAACATTGCATATACAGTTATAATACAAAGTAGACAGAATTGTAATATTCATTTATTCATTATCTTCTGCTTAGTCCTCTACGAGGGTCGCAGGGGGGGTTCCTCATGCCCATCTAGGGAAGAAAGTCTTGGGCACTTGGCAGATACACCTGGGACAGGGCACCAATCTATCGCTGGACACACGCATACACACAATATATGGGGCAATTTAGAGCAGTCAATTTACCTTAAATCCATGGTTTTGGACTGTGGGAGAAAACCGGAGAACCCAGAGAAAACACACACAGGACACGGGGAGAACATGAAAACTCCCAGATCAGGAATGGAACCGGGGATCCCCAGCGGTGAGAGACGAATGTGAAAACCACTAAACTCCCGTGCCGCCCCAATAATATTTATATTCCATATAAAAAACAATGTTATAACAAAGTTTATGGCAGCAAGTGGGCATAGATATAACAGTACAGGTATGATAATAAGTTTATAACATTATAGATATTAGTGTGTATAGGTTAAATAATGTGAAAGTTAAAACGTTTTATTTTTTGTTGCTATAGCAGAATGTAGTTATGGTTCTTAAAGTGTTAATATTATTATATAAGTGTTTAAAGAATTTAAGAATGGCTATTACAAAGTCTAGACATACTGAGAACAATGCATAAAAGGATAAAGTGGAGTGTAAACAAGAATAGAACAGAGGGAATGTGAGCGTAAACAGGTTATAGCGTGCAGTTATGTTATGTAATGTAATGACAAAATCATATGGCATGAGTGTAAATACTGTGTATCATGTATGTATGTATGTATATATGTGCGTGTGTGTGTGTGTGTGTGTGTGTGTGTGTGTGTGTGTGTGTGTGTGTGTGTGTGTGTGTGTGTGTGTGT